>JAQGBY010000822.1:0-36444 GCA_034698785.1 Mycogona germanica
CCCCCCTCATCCACCCACTCACAGGTTTGTGTCCTCAGCGCGATCGATGAATTTCTTTATCACCGCTTCTTACTTTTCCGTTGGCTTGGTTGGTTGGCTCCCGCCACCGAGCGAAAGAGAGAGCGCTGTCGTGTGCGAAGCAACTTATTGAGTTCTCCGACACGCGGGCACACCCTTCCACCCCGCCCTTCTCCCCCCCCCCTTCATATCCCTCCACCCCCACACATCCCTCGCACATCGTCTCTTCCAAAATCCATAATCGCTCAGTTCGAAGGCCGCGTACTCCGGGTGCCGCGATACCGGATAAATCGACGACGACGTCGCGCGCTCAACGCTCGTGTACGTCCTAAACGGTTTGATGACTTTTGGAACAGTTGAATCTTATCGAGCCGCCGTTTTTTTTTTTTTTTTGAATCTGTTCACCCCACCACCACTAGCAGCAGCATCGCCATCACGTTATCGCCTACCCAACCACCACCACCACCACCACCGTCGACGTCATTTCCCTTTTTGGAGGCCTACTTGCACGAGGCAGACGGCGTCAAGCCAAGCGGGCAAAGTGATACGAACGTGACTTGTGCCTTAGATTTTTGGTCGCAATCACAAGACCTGTCGTTTTTGCCGTCATAATGTATAACTCTGCACCACCTAGGGAATATTCCAATTTTTTGTCGACAACATTTTACGAAGTTGCATATCGCTTATTGGCAATGACATTGATTATCGCGGATAGTTTATTAAATCTAATTACATCTCGAAGTTCTAAATTGGAAATACATGTGCCAAGTGATGCTACACTTTCATAAAATACATTTTATTTTTAAGAGGTCTTTCCACTGGAGACACCAAAGAATTTTCTTACATTTTGTTTTTGTGACCTTTTAATTTTATCGCATGATTAATCGAACCAACATCTTGATAAATGTAAGACTTTCCATATTTTTAAAAAAACTTTTGCTCGATTTTTAGTGACGAATGCCTATTTACATTTATTATTTTCGGCATCTACTTAAAATTTGGTATTGCCATTTATCACTGTTATAAAATGCCCCTAAATTCAATATGGTGTCAAACAAATTAGAATGCAATCATAACACTCGAACCAAAGATAGAATAACAAATTATACGTGGGCTTCACGATTTCACGAATAACGTGGCTTTAAAATATTTGTATTTCTAGGGCAGTCGGGATTCATGTATTCGTCAGAGTGAAGTATAGAACAATAACTATCAAATTTCATTTCTTTATTTCTATTTGTGACGTTCCTACTCAGGAATAATGTTCGACAGTCCTTATATAGGGTGCTCAGTTCGCCAAGTAAGGCTACTTTGTAAAATATGGCTTCTGCTTGTTTCTGTTTTTGATCTCGTAACTCTTACCACAGTCAGTCGATAACTTAACGCTTTCACATTTGGCCGCCACATCTGGTAGAAATACTCCAGACATAAAACTTTGTCTTGGAAAGTCACGAAACAGGTTCAAACGATGACTATTGAATAACAAACAATGCTTCAAAGCAAATGTCTTGCATGTGCGGTATGTTATTTTTTAATTTTAATTTGACTGTATTATCAGTTTAGCTAACTCAACACGTTAAATAACATGTTACCTTTCTTGTATTTTTTCAAAATACCATTAAAAATGAAACTGTTTCAAGATCAACACCATATCATGTTTCAGATTAAATTATAAATAGTTGATCATACTTGGCGTATCAATTTCCATTTTCCACTTAAACTCTTCAACATGAGAATTCAGGTTTGAAGTGTTTTTTTTACTATTAATATACAGAGTCTGTATATTAATTTAATGTTATTGCTTTTTATCGTTTAAAATTTATAAATAAAACATTAAATATATTTTTTTAGTTCACTGTAGTGTAATATCACTTCAAGATTTTCTGTACCCCTCATGGTGCTTGGGCATATTAAATTTAGCTCAATGTTTCAATTTGAACTTCTGTACTCGAAATATTCAGTTTCTATAAAATAATGATCCATTTGCAAAATTGAAAATGATAGTAATCCCAGTTAGCATGTATTATATAATGTTAATATTTTGTTTAATACATTGAATCTTAGTCACCAAGTAATCTTTGACTCGCCTTTGAAACAATAGCTAAGTATAGCTGGTATTGCCCGGTCCTGTAAATATGGATGGGGTGGACTAGTTTGGTCCGAGCAGGTTGGTGTAAAAGTAATGGATCTGGATATTCGTGACCACACTCACGTAGTCCGCCGTCGCCCACCCCCGCTCTTTTTTCCCCCTCCGCTCCCGAGCACCCATGAATTTATATCCTCATCATAATCCCCCTGAATTCGCCTACATAAATGAATGTGTATTGTTATTACTCCGTTAAAGTCGGAGAAATTGCCCGGCCGTCATAATATTTTGTTGCGGTTAGCTGGCTTGCCAAGTTTCCAACGACCGACGCTTACTCCGGAGATCACTCCGCCAGACCCGTTCGCCACTGCCTCCTTTATACTGCTGGGATCACCGAGACAGAAGGGGGATATCCAGAGGGATCAAGTATACACAATATATAATGGTTCCATGAGTAGCTTTAGCCTAAAGATTGTACTAATTACAATATTAATATTGGGCAAAACTATTTTAATGTGCTTCAAATTAAAATTAAAATATTATTTTATTATATTGCACATAGGAATTTCACCAGCTTACATTTCTTAGAAACTAATAACGACACTTATAGTTAATTTTTAAAAAAAATTGACAACGGCATTAGATATTCATCATTTAGGCCATCTGATTATTTTCAAATTCCAAAATGATCCTGACCAAAACGAACTGTACACGCTGTTATTTTTGATGAACATACTAACAATTAAATGCTTTTAATATAGAATCCGATTAAATTAAATTCTGTGCAAGCACGAGCAAGTTCAACATAAATTTAGTAAGTTGCCGCCGAGCTAGTATTGCAATAATTGGTCCCCCGCAGTAGAAATGTGCTGCCCCCAATGGTTGGCTCACGGCTCTCGTAGCAAAACCACACATGCACCTTTGCAATGCGGCAAAACGTGCAATAGGGGTGCGACAGAGCACTGAGACAGAGCACCAAGGTTACAGTCATTGGCAAAATACATTTTGATTTTCGGTTGGTAAATGTTTAACAAACTGAAATGAATCAAATGCCGATAGCCTAATACCTTTTCCCAAAGTAAATTTGAATAAACACTGCGACCTCCGTCTCATGCTAGACTTGGAATTTGTTTCACATTTAAAATGGCGACACTTTAAATTCAGTTGCTTCAACGCGAAACTATGCGTTATTTGAACGAACCTGTTGTGATCCGTCACTTCAGTGAATACAAAAAAAAAAAACTCACATACATAATCATTTTGTGTGGCTTAAGAAATCTCGAACCGCCCTCAAATGGAGACCTACTCACCTAAATCTTTTTTTTTGTGAGAGGTGGTCCTTGAAATTCGAAAACGTCGCAGTTGAAAATGAAATTGTGGGTGAACGATTTCGGCGCCCGTTTCGCAGATAGTCCGAAGCGATCGTCGTCTCGCCTATACTCCAAACTGACCGGTTGTTATTCCGACGGTCAGTCTAACATAATTCAATAAATTCATATTTAACATTGTGTCGTCCGAGTGAGCCGAATATATCTTTGCATTATTCATGGAGCGCGAAGGGCCATGCCGTTTGCCGAACCTATATTCTCCCCCATCCACCCCTTACCCCTCTCCCTCTTATCCCCTCTCTCGAGCTGACTTCTCGATCTTCTTCGCTACCTGTTTTTTTACGTGTGACTCGCCGAGGTCAGTCGTTTTTTTTATTCTGAGAGCAGAGCGGGCCTGGACTTGGTGCAGACTAGTCAATAGCGTGTACCCCGTGAGACCTTTATTCGCCAGACGTTGTCAGTCCTCCTGGGACCACGTGACCTCATATGTGATCACGGATTCCGAGATGAGAGTGTACGGGGGCAAAAGGTGTCGCCAGAAAAATCTTCGCCATTTCCCTCCATCCTCGACCATCAACAGTTGATGTGCTGATCGTCACCACGGAAGCGCAAGACCGAAAACTGCTCACAATGTCGTACATTTCAAACGTTGCACAATTGGTGCTAAGCCAACATCAGCCACAATTTTACTTGCATTAGAAGACATTGCAAAGAATCTGCAAATTTTATTGTTCATGATCCAAACCATAATCAAAAATGACCTGAAACAGAGATGATTCAAGAACCAGAAAGCTAATAAACTGTGTAAAGCAACAAGATGGCACACCAGCTCACTGTGCAATGAGATCATCGATTTCGAATTGGCGAAATCGTCTCAGTGCATGCAAAAACTATAACCTTTAAGCAAAAACTGTAAGTTGTTTTGTTTGGTCACTTTTCATTCATGTGTGTTTCAAATGTCATTAGTTTTTGTTAAATTTTAACATTTTTAAGATTAATTTTGAATCCACAATTTTTTAATGCTCCCAGACATCGCGTCTTGCTCTTGTATTGTGAGCGTCACTTTGAGCCTTAAGAATTCGAATGATGACGCCACGAAGTTGCACGTGCAATAGGACAATTCATAAAGAAAGTAAAAGCCAACATGTGTTTCAAATTTTAATAATATAAATTAAAAATTTGAAATTTTATGACCAAATTTCTATCGAAACGTTTTTTTATGGACCACCCTGTTCGTTACGTTACGTGCTGTGTGGTCGTTGCACTGTTTTTATTTTTCTTATTCGTCGCCGTCTATTTTAGTTACACGCGGATCGTGTATTGGATTACCTTTGTTTTGTTTTTCTATGTAGAAAGGCTAGGTGGGCTATGTAAGCAAAAGGAAAAGGTCGTGTCTGTGTAGGTCGAGAAGATTTTTTGGGGTGGTGGGGTGAGGAGAAGGGGCTATGAAGAAAGATGTTGGTAGGAGCAGGGTGGAGGAAGCACAGTGGGGTTGGTGAAGGGAATTTCGTTTATTCGATCTTCACCTCTGCTTTTTTTTCCGCGAGGTGCCGGTACCGCACACTATTTTACGAGCCAGTCTCGGTTGTTAGGATTCGGCTCAAAAACGATACCCCCTCCCCTTCCCGTACACACTCTTTAGTCCCAGCGCTTCCCCCACCATCACCACCATCACTTCCGCGAAGAAACGGTGGCCCCATTTTTATGCCTGTCGGTTCGCTGTTTTCGTCGAGCCTCGAGTTTAGCGGTAAAATTGCGCGACCCGAGTCCTAATAATACGTCCACCTCTCGCCATCCAGTATTGCACTGTGCGGGCACGGCTACAGCGAGGATTGAATCTTAGCTTTTTTGCTATCTCAAGAAACGAATTTCAGTCAGATTCAGACACGCTTTGCACACGGAAGTCTTTTGGAAATTTTTAGGCTGTACCAATAATTTATCTACTTATTATTCGATGCACATATAATTTACCTATTATTCTAACTTTTATTGAATTAAATTTTAAGGTAAAAGAAAACGTTATAAAAAGTGACTATACAAGATCTGAAATTACTCAAGGTGACATAAAACGAATTTGGGCTTTTTTATGGGATGGTTACCTTAGGCATAGATTCGCGTAAATATCATCGATTAAAAAATCGCCGAGAATATTTTCAAATTAGAATATAGCAAAAGTACAATATATTCGATTACAATTTTGGTAAACTTTTTTATGCTTGAACAAAGAGTTTGTTTGATTACATCCTTAAGATATTCGAGGTGCAAATTCCAGCGTTGGGTTGAAACCCGGGAATTGATTGCCTAAAACGAATGAAATAATGCCTATTACTGCGCCCAAAATATCAATCGAGATTTGTGGAACTGTAGTAGGGAATATATCCTGGTCTGAGAGCACAATTCCCAAGTTTGATTACCACCTAGGTGAAATGTGACTTTGTATGTTAGATATCTCAGAAACGGATACTTTCGCTGTATGAGGGGAGACCAGTCAAACGCTGATTGTTGATTTCTGATCTAAAACGGTTACCGATTTCAAATATTTACGCTAGCGGACGTGTGATGCTAGCACAGAGTATTGACAACATTTGGTATCCCGTTTTCCAGAGAAAAGCTGGCGATCCATTCAGACGGGGGCGCGTTCAGACGTACGTACTCTATCGTTCGTGACGCGCCCAACATATCCAGTGGAGTAAGTTAACAAATCCATTGTTGTTTCGTTTGTCGTGTTTCTATTGAATTGAATTAATTGTATTTTTTTACAATGTAATATCAATGTCAATAGATTAACGCAGATTTGTGTACAACTTAAAGAAAACCAAAATTTAGTTCACTTCTTTCGACCTTTTGTTTTGTGAAAATTATTTTTGACAATTAATATATAAGACAACAATTGTGTACAACTTCAAGAAAACCAAAATTTAGTTCACTTCTTTCGACCTTTTGTTTTGTGAAAATTATTTTATCATTACGGTCTATTTGAAATTCTACAAAATTTGAATGGTCTTTATTCATTCTTGAATTAAATGGTTGTTCAAACTTGCGATTTACTGTAGTTCTGTATTACTTTGAGGATAATGAGGGGGGGGGTAACGCTGGTCACACTGTTTCATCATCACCTGTTGGTTGTACATACATTGTGCCGCATCCGCTTTAAGAGGAGTTCTCTTTCTTTTTCTTCTTCCCGATTTTCGGTTCCATTCATTTTGCCGCTCGTACCGAGCACTGCATCACTCGCAATTCATCTGTGATTTTGGAACGTGCCTTCTTTTTAGCGTTTCGTTATTTTCGATTTTAGTTTTTCGACTCCATAAATCACCGGGCGCCGCGTGTACTCGCCTCTCCCTCGCGTGTGGGCCAAGTCTCTGGCGTGCGACCAAACATTCCCAATTCCTACTCTCTTTTTCGAATGTCGAAAGTCGTCCCGCCGCCACCGCGCAGTCGTCATCAGTCGAACTCACGAAAATATTTGTCACGCTGCCAGTGCATTCGTTAAGCTGTAACTGCACAGAAAAAACAAAATATAATTTTTAAGATGCAAAAAACACTGAAAATCTAGGCCTGGCTACTAACATTTATGAAGAGACATCTCTGTCTCATTAAGAACCGAAATTGTCTCCGTCTCCTTTTGGAAATGTCCCTTGTTTCCTTCGTTTCGTTCTTCAGATAGTCTCAATTTCAAAAGTCGTTCAGCCCAAAGGTGTTTTAATACGAAACGTTCCAAAATAAGTAGTCAAATATCTCATAAGATGCAAATAATTTGGAAACAAAACGTTTGGCGTTTCGTTTTTGTTGAAGATACACAGAGCATCATCTCATGAAAAAGGAGACTCAGTTCGTCTTCTTTAAATATCGTTTCAATGACGAGAAGAGAAATTTGTGCTCGACTTGAATTTTTTTACGGAAACTAAAAACATTGTTGATTTAGCATTGTTTCTCATGTTTGTTGCTATATATCAACTTGAAAGCTCATACAAGTAAGGTAAATTTGGCAACCAATACAAAATGTGGACATGAAGTCGTAGTTAAGAAAATATTAACGAAATTTTAAAATAGGGCTACGCGTGCTTTGTGTATGGTTAGAAAATAATGCCGCCTCTTTAACTTTTAAAACCATATTTGTATAGATGAGATATGAGATATTCCCTGATAGATTATTCGGTTGACCAAATCTTGCCAACTCGGACGTCGTCGATTTCCCCAGTGGTGTTCTGGGTTTTGCCGGGCTTTGCCCTTTCTTTATTAGCAAATACGTATTAATCGTTAGTGACGACGCACTCTCAACGTATATTCCGCACACTATAGCGATAACAGCGCCACACTGTGTTCAAGTACATCGGTTGTCTGCTTAATGCAGCATTCGCATTTGTTGCAACCAATTCGTATGACCTCAAGCCAAATGATTGAGCAATTCCTTTTTTAAAAGTGCCCTCACTTTCCTTTCAACGCTTCGTTGGTTTCAGTTCAAGAGAACAGTTCCGTCCGATTAGCCAAAGATAATCCGATCACGATTGCAACTGGACATGTCTAGCCATTAAAGTTGCCTAATTGCAATTCGGCACCTGCACTACCAATAATGCAAACTCGAAATTAAATCATGTAATTTAGTCTACTTCTTGCAAACTTTCTTAACTCAGTTACTGCAAATAACCCAATGAACGTCTTTAGTCAGTTTCAAAATATCGGCACCATGTTATTTTTCCTGGAGTTGGGCCTGAAAACCACTTCTACGGTTTTCCTATATTATTCGACATCAAGAAAATGTCTAGCTATCGATTGCAACAGCGGTGACGTTTTTCTTCCCCTCCTTCTATTTTTCATAATTTTCCTTTCCACCTTTTGTGTCAGCCTGTTCCCATATCTATAGCTGATTCGCTGCTCCTAATATTATTCCATCCAATGCTCAACTCCTGAATTGCCAAGCGTGCTTTCAAAAGTCACTCTCATGTAGCCGATGTTCGCCTCTTCGCAGCGCCATTTATTTCCGGAAGTATCAAAAAGCTTACGCTATATTCATACGCACTCGTATAAGGCGTACGTACACGAGCATCCGCTTCCATTGAATGAAGCACGGATTCTTTTTGCCTATGGATTATGTGCAATACAATTTTTGTGTGCCTCTGGTGGCATTTAAGAGAAATACGGAGT
The DNA here is from genome assembly GCA_034698785.1 of Mycogona germanica. Classification (NCBI taxonomy): domain Eukaryota; kingdom Metazoa; phylum Arthropoda; class Diplopoda; order Chordeumatida; family Chordeumatidae; genus Mycogona; species Mycogona germanica. Next base: position 8,578 of record JAQGBY010000822.1, read on the forward strand.
AGTTTTTTCGTTCACCCATTTAGGCGCTACTAGCAGTGAATTGGGATCTGTGGGACTAGGCCCTACTATCGGCTATAATTTCCAACATGCGTCTCCTGGTAAATGACAAACTATGCGCCACCTGATGATAAAAATTAGCGTATACATTTGAAGGTCTGTATTGACCCATTATTTGGCGTTTGTCGTATACTTTAATTTCTCAGCTGGAATCTGACCTTTCTTCCAATTTTTATATTATAAATGCAGCGGCGACTAGTGTTGCAGCAACGCAATTACGACATTTTGTTTTGCAGTTTTGTGCTTCTCTCTATGGTGGGAGTGTTGACTGAGATTTTATGGATGGATGTTATTTATATATATATCAATTTTTACGCTCGATCAAATTGAAGGAAAAGCCATCACCTGAGTTTTTCTGCGCGTATTCTCTGATCGCCTCCTCGGGGGCACAAAAACTCGAGTTAGCAGATGTTTTTCAAATTCAGCGGGGTACTGCTGGGGGCCGCATCTATATTTCGGAGTATTGTTGTTTGCATTTTTTTCCTTCTTACTTCGTCGGTATAATTGCTAAGGGCAACTTATTTGGGTCGTATCATTACAGTTTCAGAGGAATACATCTATTTACAAAGGCCGCCAGGTGCGTATGGAGGGAAAAAGTAAACTAAAAACGTACGTTGCATGTTCCACCCGCTGCTGTAACCTGCATTAATATTCCAGCGGTTTATTTCGATAATAAAACATAAAACAGTGTACGTTGAATTTTTTGCGCTGTTTGTTCGGCGCTATTTTTGTTTCTGATTCGATCACACTGCGGCTGTATGCATGGACCATCTATGTTTCATTCGATCAAACGACATGGCAATCTAGTCAATAGGTACTTCTGAGGCGGAAAATATATATTAAAAACAATTTTTATTCGTTCGAAAAAAGTGTGGATGTGTATGTTTTCAATCCGTTGTGTGGTTAGGACCTACAATGAATTGTTTTGGTTATTCGAATAATAGACATGTCGCTGCGAGCACCCGTTGTAGTTTCTAGGCTTTCGGCGGCGTTAACGGATTGCCAGAGTTCTAAGAATCGGCCTCCTTTAGCTCAATTTGTAAGAAAAGTAGCGTTTACGGGAACTTATTTCTTAGAATCTCACTACATTTTTTGTGGGTATATTTTCGTAAAATTCTTTTTCGTTGCGTCTTAAAGAGTCTCACGAGTGTACAGTGTTTTTCACATTCAATAACATTGGATCATGTTCTTCTTTCTACTTCATGCACATGTATATAAATTATTGTTCCAACATATATTTTTCTGCTACTTTGAGTGTGTAAATTCTATTCACATATTTGGTCTATAAAAGTGGGAACAGTCGAAAGAGAAATCATCTTGGGGATTGTCAATGTCGATTTTCAGGTTATTCATTTCCGTCCAAGATTCGTACAAAAACCTATGCCGTGACTTTTGTCAAACCGATTTTTATTGGTTTCTGTCGCTGTTGGGAACTGCGTCCGGGGAATACATGTCATAGTGGCGGATATGCTCAGGTACACGATTTGAGCCAACAATTTGACCCGTTCAAGTCCTTTTGACTATAATCGAAAATGTCATCGAAAATGTGCACGTCAGCAAAATGTAACGTTTTTTCTGATTCTTTGGGCCTAGTTGTGGGTGAATTCCGATTTGATGCAATATCTACGTACTTATACCAGTTCTAGAATTCCAAATATCCAGTAGATAGAGCGTGTGCTTTTCCTTTTTAAAGCTTTTGTCGTGGTTTCGAGCCCTGATTGGCTTACCTATTGAACGAAAATAAACGAAAATGAACGTAAATATGTATATGGCAGTGAGGATGTGGGGTAGCTGTCACACACAGGATAAGTCAGTTACGATAAGCGTCAGATATGGGAACTCGCCTTTGCCGAGACGCTGATTTACTCCCCGTTACAAATGCTGTATGAAACTTATTTATCTTAATTAATAAAACTTATTTTAATTGCCTTACCTAACCTAACCAAACTCACACAAAATATACTATTTGGCGGAGCGGTGCCATGTTTTTTTCTGAAATATTCAGTGGGAGTGGAAACGCAGAACGGCACTGTCACTTTACCCATATCTGACGCTTATCGTAACTGACTTTTTCTGTGAGTGACGTGATCCTAGGAGATGGGACCTCCAGCCAAAAAAGAAGATATAAGAAATTATTGCTTAATATATGGCGATGGATTATAAATTATCTAAGGCATATTTTAATGAATCACAAAAACCAGAAATGATTGGACTCTTAATGTTGCGTAGTGAGCAAGATGTTTTAATTTATTTATCAGTCAAACCAAAGATAAAATGATAATGCTGATTTAATGTCCCTACAATATCGACAATGTACAATGTAATCTTTGAGTGCGTATCAAATAGTGCAATAATTTTAATTTATATTACGGTTTTTTTTACTTTATGTGATTTTTAATTTTCGGAATATTTTTGAAATACGAAAAATTTCATTAGTCACTCTACAATGTAGCTCAAAATAGTTATGTTTTCCAAAGCCTCGACTCTCAACTAAATCGAGCTAGCCGAAGTCCGGCAAAGGTGAAGTCAATGAAAAGGTTCAATTTTGCCATGGAAACGACTCTGTCCGAGTTCGTAATCAACTAACCTCGCGCGATGACATAAGAAAAATCGATAAAGCAAGAAGCAATTTCCACTTGATCCGACTCTGTATCGGGGGGTTCCGGGCGCTAGATCCATCTGTTATCGCAGCAACTATCGGCTGTCTTTTTGTTTACTCGCCATTACCGCCTCCCTTTACTCGAACACACTCCACCACCCATCTCCCCACCCACAATGGCCACGGTCGCCTATCACAACAGTATATTGTCATTGCTAAGTGGATTTTTGTTTGTGATGAATTGTTGTAGGCCATTTCATTTCCCGTGCCCCGTCACCCACCATTTCTATTTCGTCATCATTCGTCATACCACCCTCTCATCGTAACCCCACGCAATTTTTATTTTATATTAGTCCACCCCCACGTTCCCTAGAAACCCCGCCCTTCCCTCGTACCGATAAGTTAACGATATATATTTATCGATCACGGTTTGACAGCGTCGCCGAATTTTCTCTCGGCCACACACTTTTTGGCCTCGACTGTAGTATATACAGTCGGCCAATTGGATTGGGGATCGGTTCTCGTCTTTATATTTTGCCATTTTGTTGCTGTCGTCTGTTGATGATGCCAGCTTTAACGGGTCTGGACCACCCCGTTCGCGATTAGATTGCAAACGTGATCGTGGCGACTCTAGTGTAGCTTTTATGTAACCAGCTAAATTTTATTCGTGTCGCAGTCTTAATTTCAAAATCTATTGAAAGCTGATCACAAGTTTTTCAATATTCTTGCCTAATTTATTTATTTATTTGACAGATGTTAAGAAAGTGGACGCTAATGAAAACAATAGATATATAAATTATTAGTCTATGAACTTCTTTTTAAGATATAGCATTTTTAAAGAATGCCTAACGGAATTGTGTTTTCTCGATATAAATGTAATAAGATCTTCCTGTTTGTGTATGCTATTTGCCGTCAAGTCGTTTTCGATCTCTGGTGACTCTGTAGATAAAAAGGCTCTCCAATGTTTCCAATCGAGTACTGCATTCCTGTAGACACACATATTAATGTATTTTAAGCAATCAATATCAGCAATTTCAAAATTTTTAGAAATTGCATCTGTGTTTTGCAAAAAAAATTATAAAACGAAAACAAAAATATTGTGAAATAAGTTCTGTATTTTAAAATTCCTGAAAAATCAATAATTGTATTACTGTAATCCTGCTATCGTCCATTGAATGATGAAAGGTCTTCAGTTTATTATAGCACTCAATCGCAAATACGCTCGTATTCTGACAAAAACAAGTAATGTATTATAAAGCGTTTCTTAGAATGCGGAAGTAATAATTTCGAGGGTGCTTTCGATGAACCAACGAACGACCCAGAAGCAACTACCCATCGGATAGGCGCGTGTAAAACAGTGCAACGAATTTGCGCCACCTAGGAGCGTCCAAGTTCCGTAAGGAATCGCGACGCAACTAGTGAACATTGGATGAAATCAACGTTTTCGGTGGCCGACTCAACCCATAATAAAGTGAAAAGCGGGGACGAGCAAGCGACGCCTTACTTTTTTACTGACTGTCTTTAACTTTAACGAATATTACTCCGGAACTGTAGACTGTCAGACCTCTTTAGGATGAACACCTTTAGGTTGAATTGGTGTTTTTAGTAGAAAGTTACTTTTTTATGAGGACGAATGGGACTTAGTACGCCAGTTATAGCTCTCGCTCTCCTGATGCTTCTGTTTGTGTTGCAGCAGCAATTTTATTAGTATGAATATTATGGTCCATTTTACGATGCCCGGGAGACAGGCATCGAGTGCGCGCCGCGCGTCTATATAAATACAAAGAACAACTAGAGCATCGACGACGAACAACAACCGCTACCGGCAGCATCGATATCTTAATGTGTTCACGTCGGAGATTTTCTTTGTTCGTCCACCTTTACACGCCCCCCCACCTCCTTCATCCCACCCCATCCCTCCATTCCTTGAGCCACGCTACTCCATTTTTCATCTTACTCCAGATTTGATTTACTTCCCTTTCCCTCTCCCAACATCCCCACTGACCGTTACTGCTCCAAAGACATCCCGGCCATTGGTGACCCTTCCTTGAGCTGAGTGAGAGGTCCTTTGGAACACTCGCAGTCCTGATTGCCAGGAATCAGTGTCGAGAACGCGCCACAAGCCGAATTTATGCAAATAATTGGGCTACAATCGGTTACCAATTGAAAAAAGACATTGTACCCTGAGGCGCCTTCCTAGAAGATGGTAGTTTATCAGTCTCACAACTAGGTGGTCCACTAGTTCTCGTGCAAGATCCTAACGATCACCGATAAGGATAAACGATAACAAGATCACCTGGTGAATCCTTCGTTTTGGTTTGGGCTCATCGACTTACAACGATGGGAATGTGCGAGAAAATGGCACCGTTCTTTTTACTGACGATCCTAATGGATAACGAATAGGACTACTGCTATTTAGATCTTCCACCCTCTTTGGCGAATTGGCAATACGTTGTACGTCGGCTGACTCAATCGAATTCAATCCAGCATCGCGTAATTAGTTAATCGAACTCATTTACCAAGTAAAAATATGTCTCGCTTTTTTTATTCAAATATTTCAAGTTGTTCTTACGAGAGAGCACTTTGTTAGCAGACTTAACCGTTTATGTGTCTGTAGGTCGTGGTAAGAATTCGTCGTCCCATAGGCAGAAAGACTGAGCGAGAGAGAGAGAGATAGAGAGAGAGACAGTATGGGCTAGATAGTAAGCAAGCGAGCGAAGCAAAGCGAGCAAGCCAAAAAGGAAATAAACGTTTATGGCTGCACACGAGATTCAATTCTTTTATGGCCGTTCGCTATATATTGATTGTGCGCCAGCGCCTTAAAGATTTATCCCAAGTTTTGGGGGAATTATTCCCCGCCTTTTCAGAATCTCTCTCTGCGTCTGGGTGTATACCGGGCGTGTGTAGATAAAACAGTCGATTGGTGGTTATATTGCTTTTTTTTTTTGGTGATCGGACGTTTGTGGCCCCCTTACGGTATTTTCTTCCAGGCGATCCACAATGATTCCTTAAACAACAAAAAATAGAGCAAGATATCTGCGCGATAAAGAAAAAAGAAAAACATCTAAGAACTATGACCTAGACGCTTGTGGCTTCTGTTTGTGACGGTCCTCTAGTGGCTCCCGAGAATCTTATAAAAGGACCAATTTTTAATTTGAGTATTATTAGAAAGAAAATACGCACAAATTCTCAGATATTGAAGGCCACTAAAGACTTTTCAGAGAATCACTTGGTTTGTTTCTAGTAGATTGATGGTCAATGGTGTATTGGATGGTATTGCCCATGAAGACAGTGGTGAGTTTAGGATTTGGCGAATGGAGCGCCCCTATCGGTCACAATCTAAACTAGTCAGCAACTGGCGAACAACAGCACGTTAGTGGTCCGTTTAGACAGTTTTCTATCTATTCTTGCTGCATAACTACTAAAGCTGCTGCAATCTGTAGTTCTTCCCCTGAAATGGACAAAGGTTGGCAATCACGAATAGCACTGTGCTTTGCAGGGCAGCCGTGCCACCAGGATGCACCAGACTATTCATGAATGTTTCATATTCAATGTTGTTCAAGCGATCATAGTCGATGCTGTAGTTTCTCAATAATAGAGGCGCACCGAAAACGGCACTAATATTGTAATTTCCGTAAATCCAACAGCAATTTAATGACAGCCGCGGAGCATCGTTATTTCAAATCTGAATCCATAGCACTGTACCTATAGCAATATCCACGCGAAGACATTTCGTAATAATGACGGAAATATGAAAAAGACGGTCTCGTCAATTTTAAGCCTCATTATTTTTCTTGCCTATTGGCGACGGCGAATAAGATGATTACAACCTCTGCACGATGCAGTCGCATTTTTGGTCGACTATCTTCCTTTGTATTTGGAATACCAACGGAGCATTCACTCAGTACGTCGCCAGGCATGGGACAATTATTAGCAACGCTACTAGGATGCATAACCGTAGACAGAGCTGATGCCGATTATAACTCGAGATTTATACAAAAAATAGACAGTTTTCGAAAATGTCGCAATACGACCTTTTGCAAATTTCACTTCACCTCCTTGTTTGTATTGCTTGCGATAACATTACATTCAATTCGTGGATATGTGCGGAGGCCAAGATAACATCACAGGTGATAAGTTAACAATCGTCACCACCAGACGGCTTCCCAGATGGTGGAATAATCAGTCACCCAATCACCAGAGATCTACGAAAAATTAAGTAGATGTTGTATTGAGTCACACTGACTTCGTATAGTAACTGTTGTCCATACAATTACGGTATCGATATATTGTGATTATTGTTTTAAGTTGTGACTCTAATGACCCCAAACAGAAACAGTCCACATATAAAACTGCAGTATCGAAGAAGCAACAGCATATTGAACGCCTGCAACATGTTTGTATTATTCTGCATTATATAATGGTTCCGTTTAGAACTGCCCTCTAACGATTATGCATACTATTAGAGTCGCCTGAATTTCATTTAACCACATAGAATTATAGCGTCAATTTTGGTTGTGCTGTCACGTAAAATATCCATTCAGGAATTTTTAGTGGAAAATGATAGTCTCCATAACTTAGGCAACTTTGCTCTCACCCACTCATTTCCCCCTTGTTGCCCCTATGTGCCATACACATTATTCCCATTCCCCCTAACCAACCCATCCGATCTATAATTTTTATAAATGATCCATTAACGTCACGACTTTCTGTATATATTCAACAGGTGGCGCTATCAGCATTTTCTTTCGATTACATTCTAATATCCATGTCATCGAGTTTCACGGATGTGAATACGGGTTTAAAGTGCTTTCTTCTAATTAATCATCTAATTAATATCTTAATATCCATCGAAATACACTTTTTTAACAAAATCATATTTTTTCTTTAAAGACCCAACTGAAAGAAAAGAAAGCGAAAGAAAAATTATACCTTTGAACAAATGTTTTAAAAATGTAATATAATGTATAATAAATGTATTGTACATTTCGCTCTTATTGCCACCACTGGTGGCGCTTTCAAGTATCGATGCACTGACTGATATAGCACTGGTAACATTGGCTGTAAGTTTTAAAAATAATTTAAAATAAAATGTTTATTAAATACAATGAAAGTTCAAAATTGATCCATCCAATTTGGAATAGCTAAACGACGACAGTTCAGAATATGAAACGATTACCGATTTGCGATCAGCATTTAGCCTGTTAACATTCCTAATCTTCCTCGCGATCAACATTTTTTTGTTTGCATCGGCTAACAAGTGTCCGTCCTATTTATCCGCGGCATGTCGACCATTTTCCATTCGCCCTGTCGTTGGTCTCAACTATGGTGTCAACAGAAAAATGCGATAGCTGTCTGACGGCGAAACGTTATTAAAGTCACGCCTGACGCCTCTCTCTCTCCCACTCCCTCTCTCTCTCTCTCACTTCCGCGTCAAGTGTCTGAAAAGTAGAACGCGCGCGCGCGCACGACGCGACGCGGGGTCACTTCCGCGGTGACGTGACGAGGTCACGTGTGTCCAAATCGACTCGTTCCCCTTCCCCCTCCTACTCCCTCCTCCTCGTCCTCCAGCCGCCTCGTGTACGGCGCCGCAGCGCGGGCCACACATTTTGCAACCGCGAATGTTTTTCATTTAGCATTTTTCATTACGTATGCATATTTGGTTCGTGGCTGGTTGCGGGACACGCTGCCGCCGCGCCGTTGTAGCGTCACAGCTGTTTATTGGAAATTCCTCTTCCGAGTACTCTCTCTCTCTCTCTGTCGCTATCCTCCCCGACACGGGAGTGCTCGTCGCCCGTCTGACGAGCTGCGAATCTCCGAGTCCATCTGCTACTCCCACCAATGGCTTCTGACGTTGGTTACAGGGTACTCCAAAATTACCAGACCCGCAGTTACACTTTTTTATACGTTGCACCCTTTACCAGAATTTAACCATTGTATATAGGTTTATTTACGACTCGTCGTAGCCCAGTTGGTTTAGCGACTGACTGTGGTTTCGGCGGTCCCGGGTTCGATTCCCGGCGCGGGCTCTCGAAAATTTCGATCCCGGAGTACTGGTCGTTCCCCCTCGTACAGTGCCTGAGCACCATGAGGGGGGACGTAACGCCTGTAGTGCGGTTGACTACAGTTGACTGGATATTTAAAAATGTGGCCGTATTAAAATTAATTCCATAATAGTTGTGCTTGGGTTGTTGTTATTAGAAAACGGATAGTCATTTTGGAGTAGGAATAAAAAATCTTTGAGAGTTCATTTTGTCGAAAGATTCCGTCTAATGATCCAAATACTGAGCTATATTTTGGGACCACACTTCAATTTTTGCAGGATTCTTATGTAATGACGCATAGATAATATTGAAAGTAAATAAAAATTCGCATTAGCATGTCATTTCTGGTGTTGAAAATGAAATGCGTGTATGGATATCGCAAGCAACAAAATCTAATTTAATCAGTCTCGGATAAAATATGAAGAATTAATTTAATTTATATTATAATTTAAGATTCGTTGTGCTCCAAGATTCACTTTGTTAGACCCCTTTGGCATTATTTGACTATCGGCGACAAGAATATTTTTGTTAACTCATTGAGGTGAATGCATGTACGTTAGTTGACATGAGAAACTGGAAAGAGATAATTCACCTATGGATAATATTTCAGCCCCCAACGTTAAACGTATCGACCTATGAACTTCAAATGTTCGGCCACACACACACATGCAATGTCGATTTGGAGGCGCTGTCGCCATATTGCGAATCACCGCAAAGCGCCCACACATGTCACCAGCATCGTCACCGAATTCACGTCTATCCCACCCACACAGCTCTCTCCTAGACCTCCCAACCTAGGGCCACAACAACGCTAGCATTTGTTGCGAATCATCTCATTTGCATAGAATGTGCCATACACATGCGCCGAGCTCGCGTTTTACATGCTCTCGCGGCAGCAGCAGCCAGTTAGTTGTGGAATAATTACGCTGAAATTCGGTGAATATTTATGAGATAAAATGTGGACGAGTTTAGCTCCGTGGGCTACTCCATCTGCCTGATACCCATGCCTCCAAAATGACAGACTTTTCATGAATTTTCTAGGTATCCCGAAAGTGGAAAATTCCTAAGAAAGTTCTCTATTGATTTTGATCGATCGCACAACTCTACTTTTTATTTCACTGGAGATTATTGGCAATCCACGAACAATCTCGCCGCCGAAACTGCAGCGAACACACCAGTCAGTATTTAGTAGAAGGGGGTTTTACGCTGGTTCTTAGGAGGATACAGTGTGTACATGTCTGCCAACTCATTCTATGTAAATTAGCGCAACCCATTTGTGGTGCTTGCCGGTGGATAAGAACAAATCGGTGATGGCGGCGTCCTCTACCGAGTGACCGTTTTATTTTGTATGGTACCAGCGGCATCGCGTTCCGCGGGTCATACTTATTTTGCCATACCGACCAAATTGTGTGCACCTGCGAATAGAATAGATCAATAATGAGAGATCAATTACATGAACATTCGAATAACTCAATAAAAAATTAAACCCACTAACATTTCGCTAGACCGTTAAATCCAGAGCCGCGGTGGACCAACCAACATAATCGGTAATATTTATTATTCCAAAAATATATATATATATTTGTTCAAATTATGCAAAATAAAATTTGTAATGGCCATTTCACTCAATGATAGAGCTCATATGAGGCATACAAAAATTGCCGATTATAATTTGCCAGTTCTGGTCAGATGGAAACAAGCGAGATTCGGTCGTTCGTATTAGAAAATATTTTTCCTTTAGGCATTTGTTCTCTTTGGTGGTGATCCAGAAAATCTATCAGTTCCTTGCAGTTTTCGATAATGACTGAATGTGCACCACCTAGTGATAAAGCGCAGTTCCCACATACAATCTTTATAAACTTGACGCTTTGTTGTCGTCTTAGCGTTTATAAACTTGGAAAAAGTGAGATCTTCTAAGTGAGATTGCCGTTTAAATTCGTAAAATTTCCAAGTTTATAAAAGCGAAGACTGCAACAATTGAAAAGTTCTAATTCATGAGGACCATGTATGACATTAAGATCTCTCTTTCAAAACGCGCTCTCAATTATTGCTATTATTTTAGGCAACAGCCCGCTTGGAAAATGAACGTGCCGCAAGAACGAGTATCGCCCCATTCTATTTTTTGGTATGGTTCCACCAAATCGCCTCATGAATATTCATACACAATATTTCGTAAGGGTTATACGTAGTATAGGTGTTAATCATTTTCAATTTTACTCTGTAAATGATGAGCAAATAATAGCGCTCGCTTTCGCTTAAATTGAGTTCTCCGTGCTGAAGTCAAATTGATTTGACATTAATTGTGTCCGTGGTAGAATTATGAAAATATTTACAGAATAAACGATACCAAAAATTAAGTTGCCAACTACTGTGTACACTCGGAGTCAAGTACTCTGTATAAAGCAAATACTGGATATACAGATTCAATCTCTGCACTGAACAGTCCACTGTTTGTTATTCATTCTAAAATGGTAGCATCGTTTGTATGTCGTGGTAGCAATACACGATAGTTGGAAAACCCAGTGTTCGAATTCGACCACCTACACTGCAAATCAAGGCCGTTTTTCTGACATTTTAATGTAATTATTAAATCCCCTACAGAACATTGTTTTGGAAGGTTTTTCTTAGGTAGCATCTTGTAGCAAAACATTTCATGTTCTGTTCATGCTTAGTTGCTTCTTGCATATTTTGGGACTGCGTGTTCGAATTAGAAATTGCAACTCAAGGAATCCCCAACAGAATTTCGTTCTTTATTGGCTATCCCCGGGCGAGCAGCAACCAATAGCGGTGCAGGTACTCAACACGTGAAAGGTTACACCTTTTTGCCACCCCATCCGCCCCGCTCAACCGAAAGCACGAGCAACAAAAAGTCGGGTACTAAAATATGTAAGGTCTGATAAAAACGAGTTGCCCCTGTTAGAAGATCCAGGTGATGCTCTTACTTTTACTGCTGTTGTTGAGCACTGAGGCCACCCCTACCTACCCCTTTCCGCCCAACACCACCCGCATAGACGCAAGTGCACGAAACCAAACAACCCACCCCTACCAAAAAAAAGTTAGCATTTGTTTTTCATGGCGTCTGCTTCCAGGCACCTCGGCTATGGCGTTGCATGGAAACGCCCTAATTTTCCACTTTTTCAAAAACAACTGCACTCAAGAGGTAGTCTGTGCTCCAACACGAGTCAGTCAGCAAGAGGACTTTTGGGGGTGCGTTGGAAAAATAGAGGTACTTCTATCAGGTTCTGAGAAAACGCCATCTCGTATATATTCGCGCTTCTCGTTATCACTAGAAGGCGCAGGGAACTAGCCTCCTTTGTTTTGAATTTGGAATGGACTAACAGAGTCGTAAAATATCGTATCTGGGAGAAACGAAAGAGAACAAAAAGAGTTAGCGAAGTGGTCAATACTTGGACGACCATCACGTTTTGTTTCTGTCAATATAAATGAATGTCCACAAGCTACCTCTTATCAATTCTCTTGAATTTCTTGGATTCTCTTGAAAAAAGAAAGAAAAAATCCCTGCTCCAATCATCTTCCCCTTTCATCCACCACTCACTAATCCTCACACACACATTTATATAAATTCCTCCTGATTCATGTGCAAACAGTATTTTTTCAGCTTAAGCTTATAATTATGAGGTATTTGTCTTAAAATGTATGTGTCTGTTTTTTTCCACTCTTAGAAAATAACTGATTACAATTCGATGCAACAATTACGTTGAAGTGGTGCCAAAACTCACTAACCAAGAGAATGTGAATCTACATAAATCAGGTAAGAAAAAACTTGAATTAAATAAATATTAAAAAATTGTTTTTACGAATAAAAATTAATTATCTTGATAGATACATAGATTACCCCACATTTTTTATTTAGAGAAATAAGTGTATCAGGTATTTGTGTATTTAGAGAAGTATGAAAAGGTGACCGTCAAATCTTGAAATATAATATAGATAGAGGACTTCAATAATTATTTAATTTGAATAATATACCCAAGATAATGTTTTAATTATGCAATACATTATACAAAATTGATTATTATTTTCAAAGAAATTTAATACGTTCATAGGATCATTTTTAATATCCGTCTATAGACTGAAGCATGTGCTAGCCAAACATGCACGTATACATGCTTAGATTAAACAGGGTTATACATTATTTATATAATTACAAGTAATTGTATAAGTGTGTCCGTCAATGGGCTAATTCACTTTGCAATATTTACTTGGTGAATTGCAGAAACATCGACGTACACAGATAAGTCAATATTGACACAAAAATGAAACATTTAGTTTGAGAACTCTTCATCAACGAGTGTATGGGCTAATGTTTGCCTCTACCACGACTGTATAAATATTAACTATTACGTGCCCCGTGCGCCGGTATATGTATTCTATTTATTTAATAATATGTTTCTTGTGAGAACCATTTGCCTTTAGCTTTGGCGCGAGACACTTCATTTGTATCGTTTATACATCTGCGTCGAAACGCAATGGCTAATCAAGTTTGCCTCGAAATGATAATGGGCACGTTTACGAATCAAGAACCAGCCACAGAATCGTTCGAACAAACACCCGGGGCCGGCTTTCTTCTGGGGAAGGAGGTGGGTTTGCTGCGCCTGAGCTGACCCCGTACTTTCGTCGTTGACTGTACACAACAAACGAGGTAACTCTCTCGAATATGGTATATAGAAGCGCAGCCATCCTATTGATCGCCGCACTATGGCCACATAACCATTCGAGTCACGCGAGCATCCCGACTGTAGGTGGCGCTGTTGTTGGCCGAGGGGGGGAGAGTATCGGAGCCGGAACGATGGGAGTGTGGGTGTGTGTGGGTGGCAGTGGATGGGAGGTCCGGTGGGTGCAAAATGGGAAATGATGGCACGCGCCTCTGCTCCACTTATTTTCATGCGTTATTTCGTTGTTGCACGTGCGGCACGTGCCACGGGAGGGCCGGCATCGGTGGCGCGTCAAATTTCAACCACCCTCTGTCTCGAACATTAAAAAATATTAATGGCAAAATGCGAGGAGGTTTAGCATCTGAGAGGGACTGGAAATATACGTTTTGCATCCAGGTGTTGTTATTCGCGACACTCTGCATGACATCTAAAAATTAATGTTTGATAATTTAACTTCGTCAGTTTATTAGCTCTTTTTATATATATCGATACTTTAGGCATGACAGTTCTTGGTGTCCTCTGGTGGTACGAAATGGAGAATTATAGTAAATGTGTATGGATAAAAATCATCCCATGACCTTCATCGGTGCATAGGTCCTGGGGTGATTGCAACCAACCGAACGACAAAATGTGCGCCACCTAGTGTATATATTTTAGAGAACACATTTTGGAAATACCACTGAATCTTTTTTGACTTTCAACGACAAATTTTTGCCAAGTTGGGGTCAAGATCACATTGGGCTGTTCGAAGTTGGTGGTAGTGTTGGTGGAAGGGGGGATATTCTCAATGTATCTTGGTATCGGCTAAAGAGCTTGCGCCACTCGAAAATCAGTATGCACCGTGTGTACGAGCCCCCTATTCTAGGATGGCCCCGGATCGAGACTGGAGGCTATAGCGATCCTGTCCCTGTCCCAACCCCCACTCCCTCTTCCCTTCCGCTACCCCCAACGTGTGTATCTACGAGCATTGTATATGGGTGTATCTTATCTGCCAAATATATTGGTGTGTACCGTGCAATAAAGAACGTGTTCTTCGAGACCCGAAAAATAAGAAAAATAACGTTGGGACAGAAATTTCTCTTTCGTTTTATAGTAGAGCTATATGGATGGGAGGGGTCCTCGATCGTTGCGGTGGCAGCTGCTCGCGCGTGCCGATTGGAGCGCTAGCTGCAAAATAGCCCTTTTTTTACTGTGGCTCTGCAATCTAATTGCAATATGTATCCACAAGCAGCCCCCGGATAGGACCTATGGCGGGGGGGGGGGTGGAATTAATTGAAACAGGTTGAACAATTGTGTCAAATTAAAACAGACTGATTATTGCAACTTATAAATTATAAGAATTAATTATAATCATAAGGCACTTCATACCAAGGAGAATGCCTTATGAAACACAAAAGATTCAAGTTATTAAAGTATTTGACTTAAACACCATCACTGTTGTTAAAGGCAATCTCGCCAATGCACATGTTGTATGTGTTGTTTTGATAATTAACAATTAACAGTCTAACAAATAATGTAGTATAACTGCAGGAACTAATGAGTTTAATACCTAAACACATTATCAAATACAATATTTTTCGAAAATATTAAGAATCAGTTGATAATCCATATGGGACAGAGCTCCTTAGATAAACATCAAAATGTAATTTTACTAACAAAAAACATGAACAATTACCATAAATAATCATGCGAATTATAAATACTTAATGCAAAATATGCATTGTATCTTCACTGGATATTTTAATTTGCAGTCACTTTTTGCATATACAGCCATTGTTTTAAGACTACTTTTCCTACATCTAACTTCAGAGGAAAACCTTTCAATTAAAATTTACAACTGATATACAAACACTAAGGAATGGTGCTCAGTACAACCCTGACGCGCCAAACAAACCTTCAAATAATGTTTCAAAATGTAATATTTGATCTTAGTAAAACATGAACGCAATTGTAACTATGGGGGGAGGGTAAATGATAATACCATCTATTTTCTTGTGTTACTAAATTTTTTTAAATTTTAATTCACTTAAGTGTATATCACAACAGGAAGATTCTGTACCCCTCTAAGTGCTTAGGCACTATGTGAGAGGCACATTTTCACCAGTACCCCGAGCCAAAGCCCGCGCCGGGAATCGAACCCGGGACCGCCGAACCATAGTCCGTCTCTTAACCAACTGCGCTACGACGGGTCGTACTAAACTTTAAAGATTTTTGTACTAATTTTAAAGAAACCAAATGGCGAACGAACGGTCAACAGAAGGCCAATGACGGGGAAAACCAGAGCTTTCCTAAAATATAATACGTAATAATTGCAAAATCCCGGCGGTCCCGGGTTCGATTCCCGGTGCGGGCTTTGGCTCGGGGTACAGGTGAAAACGTGCCCCTCACAAAGTTCCTAAGCACTGAGAGGGGTACAGAATTTTCCTGTTGTGACCCGTCACTTCAGTGAAATAACAAAAAAAAAAAAAATATACAAGTTCGTAGAAGGATTCGAACCTCATTTTAGAAAATAATATTTCGTTCATAATCAAAAAAATATTAAATTTACATTTTCCGTAGAAATTCCCACGCCTATAGTAACTTTCACCTATAACTATCAGCCAATTGGTTGACGTTTGGTGATGCGCGCCTAGCGGCTAAACTAATCTTGCGGAAGTGGTGTGGTTTTGCGTGGTGCGAATATTACACAACATGAGGGTAATATTCTGTCTTTGCAAATTGCGTCCATTCTACGTAACTGACATATTAATAGAAACACAAGGGCATTCCATTTCTCGCCTCGGTGATGTCAGTGAAATATACATGCTGGACATGTACGGGAATCGCTGACTATGTACGTCTCTCTAGTCGTTAGTGCGGTCAACATATGCGGTCATCGTCTTAGCACTTCATAACTTCTTCCTGGCAGCAGACCCTCCTTGTATTTGGCCTTTTAGTTCCGTTTTGTATGCCGAACGCAGAAAAGAATGCGACCTGCGGGAAAGGTGAAGATAGAGGAGGGGTTGCTGACGTAAGAGGGGTAAATACTGGGCTGGTATTCCCTGTCCCCTTCCAGATGGAAGTCACACCACCAGTCACGTAGCGCTAATGATATTTTTCATTAAGTGTCTACTCCTGACGGACATATTAATAATGGTAGACAACGACACCTTTTTACAAGCGACATCTATTGGGCCAGTGCACGAACAAGAAAGCAAAAGGTCGTGACCTACATAAACATAATTGCCGATCCGAACGATACCGATGAATGATATTGTAAATTAATCTACAAAATGATAAACATTTGTTAAAATAATGGTGAAAAATGGCATGGCTTACGTTCTAAAAAGCAGACCTAAACTACGATCAGTTGTGGCCACGGAACGGTACACACAAAAATTTAAATCACATTCGGTGGATTTCGCCGTCTACGGCTAGTTAGTTGCTTCAGGAATTGTTTCTTTATTATCATGTATTTTTTTTTTTGAATTCACTAAAGTGTATAATCACAACAGGAGTTTCTGTACCCCTCTCAGTGCTTAGGCACTATGTGTTATTCTAGACAACAACAACAATTATTAAATTGCCAATAAAGTTATAAATGTGCATTACATTCTTAAATTCCCAGCAGAGGATTCTCTGGCATATTGCCCGCGGATTAATATGACGAAAAAGACGGTAAACCACCACCACAAACTTGGAGACGATAAAAAATCGTATCGTTCTTCCATTGCATTGAACCCGTTAGAAGTAACTTTTTTGAAGCAAACCAAAGCAATTGAAAAACAATTTGCAATGGTAATGCAATAAGACTTGCGGAAACTAAATTCAGTGTAGCGGTTCAAGTCACCATTTTTAAATTCTTTACTTCTGAGTTTTTGTAACCGAAACTTATTTGTCGAGACTTCCCGATTGTATCCCGATTGGATTGCAATGCGCGCTCTTGATGTCGTTATCTCTCTGGTGGTATCTCTCCAAATACATTAGATCCTCTGTCGCCACCTATTGGCAAAGCAATGATATGTTTTTCTCACTGCTTAGGTGAGATGAGAAATCATTATAGATATGCCCGCTAGATGGCGCTCGAACAAAACAGTTGAAAATTGCGATTCCATATTTCTATTTAGATATCGTATTCATGATTTTGTCATAAACTGAAAACCTGTTTATGGAAAAGGAAAATGTAAAAATGGAGATGAGGTCGTGGTGGGATGATTAGGAAGTTGGTCTAAAAGAACAAATGAGTAGAATCTGTTAACGCATGTGTAATCCGGAACCTTGGAGCCAGATGGGCGGAATTAACTCCAGGATAATATATTCGAATGGGCTAATAACCGGAAACGCTAGATACAGATAACCCAGATAGGGACAAACTCGGTTTGCCCGGCCATTGTTCGTGTTTCCCCGCATTAAATTCACTCCAATCGTTCCATTATTATATGCAAAGGCATATTGTTTTGTTTGTGAGAGAGAAAATATAGCGGAGATTGGCTCTTCCGGACAGCCTGCTGTCTCACAGTTTGCTTCAGGAGGGGGGGATGGGGTCCACAGAGGATGTGGGGGTGTATTGTGTCCCCGGCACATTCGTGTGTGTCTGGTATTTCTGGAATGTCTGCGTTCGTGGAACGGTTCTTGGTTCTGCGGCGTCAACGCGCGCACTCTGAGATCCCGAATTCCAGACTGATGTTGATCCCAGATTCCCGATTGAGTTTTCTCCTAAGCATTTGTCTGCAGAATGCTTTCTGGGACTAGACAATGTCACTTCTGCATTTTGGTTGCGGAAATTTCTTATCTTTAATGCCACAGGACTGATAGCGAGACTATGTTGATTTAGACGAATGAGTGGTGTTATTCGCGGTTGATAGTCAATTGCTTTTTATTGTAACAGGAAATATTTTATTTAAATACACTATCGAATATATCAATTTTTGTAATAACTTTAACATTCGTCTAGAGCTTTGATATCAATCAAATGTACTCTTAAACGTATACGCCGTAAGATGATAGTTTCAGGACAGCGATGTTAAGAAGATGTTTTAATGGCGAACATACAACGGATTTACCGAGTTTATGATTTCGAATTTTATGATGACATACAGAACTATAGATACGCGCTTAATATAAATCTAATTCTTTTATTTGACTCCAGAGGCTTACGGAACCAGACAATGTCACTTCTGCATTGTGGTTACGGAAATTTCTTATCTTTATCGAAGTCCGGCGGCTTTGTTCATTCAGACGAATGAGTGGTTTTAGTTGGAATTTTAGTCGTACACGATTGTCAGTTGCTTTTCAGTAGCCGCAATCAGTGGACACAAACAAAGAGCATGATGACAGCGATGTAAAGAAGTTAACCGGGATGGTGACTATCAAACCGATTTAACAATTTTGAATTTTATGATGACATTCAGATAAGAACTCACTTCCACAATTGACGAATTAATGTGAGAATTTAGTGTAGATATCTAAAAATAGGTTTTGATTATGTAAAATAAAATGTAAGTTGTGCCGGGACAGCGCCGGACGAGAAAAGATCAGCTCTCTATGGCCAACTCTTGGTCGTCTTTTCTCGTCCGGCTCTTTCCCGGCACAACGTCCATTTTATTGCATACGGTAAGTCATAAAAACGTAGACCCCTATAAAAAATTCACAACTTCGTGAAAAATGCTTAGATTTAAATGAAATTTAGCCCTTACGCAGAACTTTTATCCTTACAATTTTGTGTAAAAATGTTGTGCTCAAAATGTTCTCCGGTGGCCTTCACACAAACCCGGAATCTAAGACGCCATTATTCGGTTAATGAATCGATTATTCGTTGGTCGATCCAAGTTTTCTTAAATCTAGTTCAATCCTTCCTAATTAGTAGTTTCAAGTCTTCGATATTGGTAATCAATCTTCCATTTATAATAAGTTTCCTAGAGAACTCCCCACATTTTGTAGTCCACTGGATTCAAGTTCGGACTGTTTGGTGGCCAAGTGGTTGGGCTCGATCGGTGGTTCTGGCGTTTCCCGTTGCTTTTGTTTTTGTTGCAACTGTTTCTCGAGCACTGTGAGTGGGCTTTGCGGGGATTGTTGAAAAAGGAAAAAAACCAAGATCTGTCGCATGTTTTTTTGGTCAAAAATAATTATTTTAGTCTAAAGTTCATCCCTGAAATATTTTCCATCGATCTTAACTCCGGGTTCAACCTGGTTTAATTCCAGTTCGACCGAGTGCAGAAACACCACCTTACACCAACACCGATTTGCGAAGGGGTCTTTCAGCAGCAACATCTCTCTTTTGGTTTCTTCCTTTCTTTACATAAAGACGATCGTTTAAGACTGTTTAAAGGCGCTGATACAACAAGATGGGCCGGATATTTTCTTAGCAGCTGTTGGATTATTCCAGTCAGGCGTTCTTGTTGGCAGCAATATGACGTGCCACTTAGGGAAATATAATTAAGCTGATATGCAGCGCCACCTATGCGCGCAAATTTCTACTAATTAAAGTGGAGCACTGCAAAATCTCATTTAAATCGAATAATTTTTCGCTGTTGAAGTAATTTGAACTCACAGTGTAGATAATTTACTGTGATGCACCCAGCTACAGTTCTGTAGATGCAGCATATGAATTATTGTTTGTTGAATCCAAATGATTATATTACTGGTATCCGTTCAACTAATGTGTGACCATATCCGGGATATCTGTGGTGTAAACAGACCCAGAATCAACCGCACAAATTATACGTTCAGGAAACTGTCGGTTGTGCACGGGATGCATTAATGGCTACGTAAATATTGCAATAAACAAACAAGATTAACTTTTCGATTGGTCTGCTCACGTTCCGTTTAAACGAAAAAACGAAAGTTTTACAATCGTTAAAATTAATATTTTCCGAACTTTACTAAATACATTAGTAAAAATTAAAATGTCAAATGTATGCATTGTGATGAATAAATTTATCGGATGACCAAATGCGATACTGCCTCTAATTGGGGGTGGGGGCAAGATAAATGTCGCGGTCAATTGCGTTTTGATTACCTTAGTGCAAAATTTAAGAGTCAATTATTTTCTTGAACGTGGATGGCGCTGCAATCACAACGGTGTGAGTAGTTTTTATTTTCGTTTCGAACACCTGTGAATATTACGTGTTTGACAATGTTGCCAATGTTCGAAATCGAATATTCTTCTCAGCCATATCAGGACAATTTTAATGGGCAATATTGACGATAGCGACGCCATCCTGTGTTGAAGAAATTTCAATTTGCACATCATTGATTTATTACGTCTAGGAGAGCCGATCTATTCACTACAGTATCACACCAATTTGTGACGGGGACATGCAGCGGCCTCTGTGGACTATTTGACTACGTATTGCCATGTAGGTTGGAAGGTGGGGGTTGGGGTGGGGGTGTTCTGACTGGCGGCGGCCTCGCTCATCTCTCGTGCGTTCAACCGGTGATAGTTTGAAATTGGTCATTCGAAACACACGCAATGCATTTGCCAACCTTATACGTGTATTACGCAGGAATTTAATAAAGTTGTCGGGAATTTCGCAGTGCCTAGCGAATAATACAATTTCGCGGTGTGATCTATGTTTTATTGCATAAAATGGGACGCGTCTGTCTATACGGCGCCGCCCGAACGTAAACTTCTGAGACCCGCGCCTTACCTGTCCACTTTACCAGGATTTTTTAGAATTTCGCGAAGATGTATACGGCATCTGAATTTTAAGAAATCCAGGAACTAAATTAACGTTCGAAATTTCCAACAGCTGAGCACAGAGTTGATATTGACTAACAGACATCTAGGTATTTAGCGAACACTCGCGCAGTCAAAACTGTACTGACCTCATATCGTCCAATTGCCAGCGACAATGGGCTCTCTGCAAGACGGCTGTTGGTCCCATCTGAGAATCATCCGAGTGGCTACAATTGTTTTTACATAGGTCATCTGACGAATGAAGATGCGTTGTGATGGTGTGCAGTTCCCTTTGACAGTATTTGGCGCGCGCGAGTCTCAGGAAGACAGATAGAGACAGAAGACGCGCGTGCAACCGTGTGTTACAACCCGCGGCCGACGAAATCCGACATTTCCCGTTCGATTTCTGCGGGCGTCACGACGGCGAAGAGAAAAGAGAGAAATTATTTCGGATGTGTTTGTGTTTGCAGCAAATAAACTCGAGATTTCCTTTATAAATATATTGACAATATAGATTAGACGTCGTCGCGCGCGCGCGCGGAGAAATTGACATTTTCTTTTGTGGGCCTGTGTTGTGTCATTGTTGTGTCACGTTTGTCGTTACGTATTGACGGCTACTGCGTGTATATATATATACATAGGACGAATTACTTTCATATACACACACCGGTTTTTTTCTTCATTTTTGTTGTTGCGAAATCGTACGGCCGGCAGCGTTCTCTATTGACGATTTGTCTAAATATCCAACAAAAGGTACGCGATCGCGGATTGCATGAAGCAAATGAATTGTCTCTGTTATGTCTGAAATACAGGCAATGACTTCGACATTTCCACATGCGTACCTGGCGGAAGCTGTATTCGGTCTACAAATCGGATGTTATTGAAATGAGCCCGACCGATAAAGAGCCTTTTTTGCAGAATCGAGCGAAAAGTAGAGAAAGATAATGTCCAAAATCTGCTAACCACTTCTTATTAACCCCTATTTTAATTTGTCATTATCTAATTTTTCTGTCCCTTGTTTTGATACCTAGCTTCATCTCGAACTAACCCATTAAATCAGGTATTGGACTTTGTCGTTCTTTTTCCTTTGTTCGATTCGCCGCATCTATCGTTTTATTAGCCGCCTTCATTTCACTGCCAACCAATTTGTTGGCCGAATCTAAAAATATGCTGCTCGTCTTCTTTTCCAGGAATTTCCATGCGAACAGACGAATTTTTTGGGCCGCTCGGACAAACATTGTTTTGTGCAGGTTTCCAATAAACAAATATTTGGACCCCCTGCTCAGAGATATTTTTCGATTGTAATTTGCCGTTTCTATTGGTCACTCGCTGTTTCCAAATAAAACTGCCCGAAACGAACTTCAAACATGAGCGGATGTCATCGCGATTAATAACAAATATCCGCGGGATATCCAAGCCGGTCACTGTAAAATCTAGAATTTCATTCATTTAAGTCAGTTCCCTCGCTGTTGCAGTTCTATTTTCGGCGTCCTGATTTCTCTCTGTTAATAAACAGCTTTTCTCCTCGAGGCGAGGTCAAGTGCGGAATAACAATAAATAGCGATTTCCGACATCTGTCGAACAAGAACCTTTGCTCGCCGCGTGATGTAACCAATATGACGCTCTCCCGCTGGGTAGAATTTATTTCTCTTTACAATTCATTGTACAGTCGTACTACTACTGTATAAAGGTGAGCTTCTGTTCACCTTTTATACTAAACCATAATAACTTTGTATGACCAATGTCTACTCGCACTGCATATAATTTCAGATGATTTTTTAAAGTGAGTGTAAAATATATCAGAAAATACATGCACATTTTAAAAATGTTTCATTAAAATAATCCACAAAAAATAAATGATTGAAAAATGTCTACATGTATACCAAATTGACTTGATTGAATTGACAATGAGGGGTACAAAAAATCCTGTAGTGCAGTGACTACAGTGAATTAAAAAAATAATGTTTTTAAAATTTCAAAATGCTGATTTTCAGATCGGTCTTCTCTTGCAGTGCTTTGAAGTTTTACTAAAGTTATATTTGTGTATCAGATAGTTAATTGTTTTCTAAATTCATGATCAATGTCCAAGAATGTACTAACTTGCTAATATTAACTAAAAAATTAATCAAAGAAACACTAAGCAATGATTTGGGGCGTCCACATTCTAATTTGATACACTCTCAATAGGCAACACTGATTTCTACTTTTTATTTTTCAATTTATTTTCCCGAGATTTTTTGGCTTAACAAAAACGCTTTCCAATTTTCCCCCTGAACCCTACTTCCGTTTTATCCATTTCTATTTCTCGCCTATTGGCACAAGCTGTCTCGATGTAGGACCAGCAGAGCCCATGTGGTGTCGCTGTTCACCGTTTGGCCCACATCTACTGAATATCTATATATTGCCACCACCAGGCGTAATATTATTCATTTGACGAACTGCGTTCTCGCAGCACGCCAAGTTATTACATGTTCTAAAATAGTTAATAACAATTCTTAGGCGTCTCAGCTATAGGGTGGGGAGCGTCGGGCTTCAGCGCGGCGAAGGAAATCTGGACTGCCTGTGTTGCCGTCACACAGGCTTCGACATACGTATAATACGTATATATACACAGTACTGTACGGGTATATGTCTTTTGATATACTAATAGGAAACGGGCTTGGGATGTTGGCGAGGCGTAATGCCAACGGGTAAAACAGTGGGCTGCCCGAGATATTCTGGTTCTGGGTCATGGAGCGAAATGATAGTTGTACAAAAGCGATGCCCACAAACTATAAAATAGACAATTTTGGTAGCATTGAAATTTCGACATTCGTTCAGTATAAGTATTCATTGAAACTTTAAATTAATTTGTTTTCCTTTCAAGTACGAGCATTACTTGTTTATCTAAAGTAATTGCTCCAAACATTCAATTGAAAACAAAAATATTTCAAGTAAACACGGCTTTGCATATGATTTTGTAATTTTGTGCCAATTTTAGATTAAAAAAAGGTTGTTCAATTTATTCAGCCAAGCGATATCTACTATGCCACTACATTAATAGGGAAATGCATAAAAAGTGAATTTAAATATGTTATGCATGTACAAAAACAGCCAATTTATATGTTGTCTTTCAGTTATGCTGTTATGCTGTTTAGCAATGCGTTAGCATTGCTCAATTACAGGAAGCAATTAAAATCCTAAAGAAGTATAAAAAAAAACTAATGTTAGATGCGAATGGTGGTGATTTTGGTTAAAATTCTAAATCACACAAAAATTAGTTAATATTTAACTAATAAAAATATATCATTAGCTATAATTAATGAACATTTGTGTGACAGTCGATCAACACTTAAGTATTCTTTCATCCTGGTGATTTCATCTTTACATTGACCATAATCAAACTATTTTCCTGTTTGACACATTACCAGTCACTGATACCACATGGTTTCCCCACCATCGTTTCTGTTTCTCGGATACGACTCTGTACAGAGTACAGACCGCGATAGCTGATTCCCTCGGACTGACGTCTGGTGCCAAAGACCGAACAACTTCAGGACGGCCGCTGTCGTCTTAATCCCGGAAGGGATTTACGCTCACCTGGGGCGATCGGGGCGGATGAGGAGAAACAGGAGTGGGAGAGATAGAAGGCGGATGGAAGGTATCAAAATTCTATCGACGAACTCGCATGTTTCGCTTGAGCCAGATTCGCTGCCGTGTGATCTGCCGTTTGCCTTTTGCGTATTTCTACTCCGTATTCGCCTGAATATGCGAACGTCAGTTGTTTCTGTATTGATAAGACGCATAATAATCGCTTTTATAATAATATTTTACTATTATATAATTTGAACTGGTAATTGCGAAAAATACAGAGTTTCGAACACACCGGAAGTTGAACACCCGGATCCCTGGATTGCCTGGTGTTCAACTCCCGATCTGTTCTAAGCTCTATATTTTTCGCAATTATCAGTTCAAATTAAATAATAGTAATATGTTATTATAAAAGCGAGTACGCCACTTGGTTCATCTTCTTCATTCGGTGCTTTCCTGAATCCACCAATTTTGATTATTATCACCCAGACGTCTTATAACTATTTCTAATTAATATATTTTAGACTTGATTAGACTTATTTATGCCAGCTGGAATCCATCGTGCAATCTAATGTGCAAGTTTTATGCTTGTAGCGTTTGGTTATGAGTTTGACCATAAATAATAATTAATTATTTAGAATATATATTTGTTTTAGTGTACGGTAGTTAAAACAAAATCAGAATTAACTTTATAATGACAACCAAAATAGAATTCGCTTTTTGTGGCCCTGATCGGTCCATTATTAGATATTTTCGAGGAGCAGATTGTTACTAGTACTAAATAATATATTTCATTGCACAATTGGAAAATAGATACAATAAATGACTTTCTTGCTTATATCGAACTACCCTTTTGTCGACCCTATTGTCTTTTCTCGACGCAGTTGCGACAAAACTCATTTATATTTTTAGCGAGATCCGCACGAGCGTTTGGACGCTTCAGCCACTTCACTTGACAAAGAGTTCGGAATACTAGATTATAGATGGCGCTCATCTCATTCAGGAAGGCTTCCTACGTACTATGAAGTAATGTCGAGTTCTCACATAGATTCGGTGCGTCTGGAATTAAAAGAGATATTCGCTCTAAAATGGTCGGGTGATCGATGACGCTTATTCGGAATTTCCGCTAATGGGACACTGCATTCTACCTCGTCCAAAAAATTCTTTGGCTAGCTGCCACCCGCTGGAGCGTCGAATATGGTGGTGCACCGTGGAAAAACAAGTGCCAGCGGAAGAAATTTAGACAAGCAGAAGACGGAGAATGATAAGAAAATTGCCCGAGCATCGGCGCCCGAGCGAGCGCGAGACAGTTGACAATCTCTCTCCTTTTTCTTCTCGTTTCTCGTGACGATCATCTTGAGACCCGAGTGCAACTCGAACCTCTTTTCAAAATTGTATGACCTGACACACATCACTAGATTGAACTTGTAGTTCACCAGCAAGGTCAATTTGAAATCGCAAACGCAATGTGAAACACACTTATACTTTCAATTTTTGAAAACAAACTACAGAGTAGAGCATCGTCATGATGGAGCATTTCATTAAAAGATTAGCCAATGTCATTTTGCATAAACGAAAAGCGCACATGATCTGTTGTCGAGAATCAATCCGATCATCTACTTTCGCGGTCTTCAATGTACACTTGGTCTTTTGAGGATGCTCTTCATCTTTTTGGGCACACTGCGTGTGAGGGGGGGGTAGTTCGGGTGGGACGGGTAATGGGGTGACGGAGGTGCCCCCCCCGCATTTGCCGGAACGGTTCATTGTCTCGAGTGCAGTTGCAGGATTCGAGCGACGAAAATGGCAGCGAGATGGTGAACGTATGCCAACAATCTCTTGGCGGAGAATTCGCCTCTCCACCAACACCCCTCGTCACCAACCCTTCACTCCCGCCACTTATCATCCGTCGGCTTCAAAAGGAAGGGTTGGTCAAACGCTGGGACCATTATACAAAACCCTGTGCGGCCCCGATAGCACTTTTCGCTAATAGCTGTCTCTCAAAACATATCCTCTCTATTAGTATGAATGGACACAACGTATAATAAGTAGCCGTGTGAACCCATTTATTTACTTACACAATAGTTGAGAATAATATTCCACTAAAACACTGCAGTTTAGTTATAGATATATAACATGTTTGACTTTTATTTAATCGCATCCATTTAGTAATGTGCTGCCCCGTGTAGGCTGGCTCTGGTTTTCCGAAGCGCACCAAAACCACACTTGCACTGAAGCAATGAGGCGAAGCGCGCATTCGCTTTATGTCAATAACTGCCTATTTCATAAGTGTAATTTTACACAAGTACTCATTGATAAAAACGATGTCTGAATTTTCCGTTGAGCATCACCCATTTGGCGCACATTTCATTCTCCAAGATTACCTCAAGGTGTACGACTCGCCGTAGCTCAGTTGGTTGACCGACTGACTGTGGTTTCGGCGGTCCGGGGTTCGATTCCCGGCGCGGGCCCATAAAAATTTCGATCCCGGGGTACTGGTCGTTCCCCCTCGCACAGTGCCTAAGCACCATTTGGGGGACGTAACGCCTGTAGTGCGGTTGACTACAATTGAATATTTAAAAAAAAAATACCGCCTGTAATTGTCATAGCTGAAATCGTGGCGTTATCGTTCTTGGACGCGTTTTCGAATTTTATACAGCCACCGCCTGACATTAGAATCTTAAGTATTATCATTTTCGTTATTAGTACCATCTAAAAAATAATATGATAATGACAAGTTGATTATAAATTTGCGAATTGTAATTATTCTTTTTTAATTTTATTGTAAGCTGATCAAGAAACAAGAATAATTTGTGCGGCCCGTTTTACTCCGGTGGTTGAGCATTCCCGCTTAGCAAGAAATTTCCCTCCGCCTCGCCGTTTCATCGGCTTTTCACAAGTTCAACTCTCTGGCACGCGTTTCACTACGCCACTCCCCCCTCTCACCCCAAAACCCGGTCCCCTCCTCCTCCCTCACCCATAACGACCCAGCGAATGTTGGTGGGACCTAATAAATTGGGGCCCACGACTTCCAAGACTATTCAGCGGTCCATTGAAGACGAATCTCATTCGTTTCCACTAAATATAATTTTAGTTTTATTAACTCGGGCGCTCCCGTCTCTATATACTATACACACACACACAGTGCATTCTGCCCGTCCACATATGCCAGCCTTCCCCACCACCCCGAGAGGTGTCGGTGGCAGAGAGGTAGCGCGTTCGCCTCGTAAGCCCGTGATCGCGGTTTCGATTCCGGCCGACACCTTC
>JAQGBY010000823.1:0-36378 GCA_034698785.1 Mycogona germanica
TGCCTAAGCACTATGAGGGGGACGTAAGGCCTGTAGTGCGGTTGACTACAGTTGATGGAAACAAAAAAAAAAAAATTCTGGTCATCTAACTGTACCCTGGATAATACAAGAGCAACCAGGCATAGCTTTGGTGTGTCCAGTAATTTGCCAAGATTTTGTCAGTTTTTTCTTGCGTATTCGTTAGACAGCGTTTCTATCCGCGACAACATTTTTGTATTTTGAATGGGAATTCGGAAATCATGTTAAACGTGGTTTTTTTCTTCGGTGACGTAGACCTGCAGCACTGCAAATTCTTGTCACTTTCGTCCATAATTATTACACGTTCCTCCTCCCCGCCCCTATCTATTAGAAATACTTCACCTCCTGCATACTGGTGCAATTATAGCACATAACTGAAACATTTGTACGATAAAAAAATATGAAGCTATAGTTCTAATTCCACATCCTTTGCATGTCTTGCTGAGCATCATTTCAGCACTCTCCCGTCAAAAATATAAATTAGTAATTTGTACTTGCAATTGTTTTTTTATTGTTCGGTTCAAACTTCCATTGGGGACACTAGATGGCAGCACCATCGATTCTCGGACCGGCCGCACCCGCATGTATGACCATTACCGCCGTGATCGATTTTGCGGTTATTGATTACAACGTCGGGTGCGCCGAAGAGAGAGAGAGCGAGATAGAAAAAAACCTCCGATAGTGTACTAATGCACCGAATTATTGAGCCATAATTCCAGAGACTCATTCTCGTCCTATCCCACCGCCCCCGCCAATCCTTCAACCCGACCACCTCTTCATTCCTCTGCCCCCTTTTGGCAGTGGTCAAGCATTGTCGACGCCCGTCTTCCCCCTCCCACCTTCGCTTCCAGTCTGGTTCGTTGTCCACTCTGCCAATGAATCGATATAGTCGGAAGGTCAACTTCCGCCTACCTCCCACCCCCCTGGCCAGCGTCTTAAATTATCCGCGGTCGCGTCGCAGACGACTCGTCTTTTAAGTGGACAGTCTTGAGTCGGTATAATGGAGCCATAGAGCGCGAGAGACGGAGGGTGGATTGTAAAAATTGTTTTTCTTGCTTCGATCTATATAACATGGGTGATTATGTCTTCGCGACCGACGAAAGGGTGGGGTAGGAACGGGTGGAGAGGACGATCGTCTCTTATCTGGATATCCTCCAGAGGCCAAGGGTATATCCGATGCAACGAGATCTTGACCGTTTTGGATAATTATGGTGTTTCGAGACCAAGACAACCACTATACGAACATCAATGGTTGTATCAATAGGTCGAATAAATAATTGTTCTGTTAACATATTCGATAGTTACTGTATGTGTTAGCTCGACTGCCATTGTCATTACCAAAATTACCAATCCATCATGGTTGGTGCCCTGGTTAGTGGAGCATCTTTCAAAACAAATTTCGTCATTGACGTCATTGACAGGAGTCTCATCTCCGGTTCGCGTCTTCAAGTGATCAATAATATATAATTGACAGTGACTCCACCAGATATTTGCGCAATCGAGTTGTTTAACAAGGGAGATCCGATTATGGGAAGAATCTTATGTAGAATATATACAACGCAACCAATGCCTAATACAGGTATTTGTTGACTGAAAAATGTCTATCCTATTTTTAAAAAATGAATCCTCTGAATATTTTGATTTAAAAGCTTAAGGGTCACAACCTGAAATACACAGACAGACTAGGTCTGGCGCGCGCTCTCAGCGGATTACGGTCGCATCTTTCGGTGGGATTTTCGTTTGTAAATTATCAGCTTTTCGGGCTTGTCTCGGGGATTTTCTGTCGAATCCGGAACGCACGACACTCGTTCTCTTTGTCCGCGTCGACCTTATGCCGATGCCGCTCGCGTCTCTCCATTTCCTAGGATCCCGTGCAGAATGATACTCGATCTCGTCCGGCGCTACACGTAAACTCTTTGACCCCGGCGCCTCCTACATTTTGAAAAGAGGGCGGTGACCATAATCGTAATCAGGTTGCGGTGATAGGCAATATTTTCGCTGTATCATGGGATGGTCCGAAGAATGCCGTTGGGGGGGGTGGTGCAATATTGTTTCTCTTCATTGCCACCAGAGTGGGCTACATGATTTAGTGTACACAGGTGGTGTGAATACGCGGTTTTCATATATTTGTTGAACCATTGCCGAGAGAGTTGTTTAGATTTTCAAATACTAATTTATCGAATAGGTGAAATAAAAATCCGGTCAAAACTTTTTGGTTTACCTAAATTGTGTGTTTGGGGGCAGTGGATATTCGCGAATAACAATACATGGGAGTTGTGTCGAGGGCGGAGATGCACAATGCCGAATTCGTCCACCGCACAAACAACACTCCATTCATTGCGAACAATTTTCCGTTTGAATTTACGGCAGGTGAAGTGATGTTGTGGTGCCCGAGTGGATTTGAATTTGAAGGTGGGTGGGAGGGGAGGGGCGGGGCACCACCTGCACATGTTTGTGCGTATGTGAAAATAGGTGTTTCCATTTCGGAAAGAGTTGGCCTAATGCATATTTTTCCCGCCACTTTACCATTTGTTTGGCGGGGATATACTCGTATATGCAGGCGCGTCGGTGTTTCCAGTGTTGGTGAGGCCGCGTAGGTATTGCCGCTGACGTCGTTCGCCCGTCGTCTGTTTTCATTTCGCCAATGTTGCATTCAAATTGGCGCTCAAGTGGCGTGAGGCCGGTGCAGTTGCGGCACCTGTCAGTAAGTGGCCGAACAGCGTTTGGGGGGGTTGTTGATATATATATGGTGGGTGGTTGACGGGCAGCGGGCGCGTCTCTCTCTCGACGCACGGGAATGCACTATTTTATTCAAAACCGCGCTCGCTTCCCTTTACACACATAGCTATGTATATATACGAGTATATGTGAGGCGCGTGCGCGCGCACCGACACTATTACAAAACTCGAAACCGAATTTGCAGTGTTTCCGAAAGTGCTTCATAGATGTGCTGCTGGCCTCCAGAGACCCCCTCGCTGGGCGTGTGCCAACCGAAACTCGCTCGATGTAGCTCACAAATCCAAAAAGTTACGCGACCGAAGTGCCTGGATTGGCTAAAGTGGGATCACTAACACTTCCCAACGGATATACGATTTTTCCTTTTTTCTATTGATGGATTAATGACGTGGAAGGTGATGGTGGTTGCGTTCGATCATCATACACATTTCTTGCCCAAATATATAATATTATTCTCGGGGGCTCATTCAACGGGTCGAGAATTGCTCCCCTCTGTGTCCCCTTCGTTTCAGAGCAAAAAGTAAGTTATTCCTTGTCCAATCAAAAATGTTGCAAGCACCTGAAATGTTTTTCGTGTTGTGCCGTGGCCACTGGAGGATTTCGTAGTTTCTCTCTAGCCAACTATGTTTGATATATGCTTTAGATCGGGGAGGCGATGTGATGGCTGCTGTTGTTATTCTACAGTTTAGAGTCTGTTTTCCGCCGCCTTCATTGTGTGCGAGTGTTTATAATAACACTTTATTGAATAAATTCCATCGCCCAGTCACTGCAGTGTATTTGGAGATCTTCCCATCCCTCAAAGTTCCCTCAATATCGTGATGGGCTTGAAATGTATTTTGGGGAGAGGGGTGGGGGTGATTCGCATGCCTGCAAGAGTCAAACTTAGCTCGACAAGAATTTACATCCTGAACCGGCGTAAAGGTACAGACGACCCCAATACTGCATGTCGTTTCTTAAATTTAAGCACCCACCAAATGACGGAGTGCGCGCCACCTAGTGATACAGCTATGCAGGCTGTACGGCGAATATGTAATCCAGTTTGCAGTTCTTCTTTCTAAGGTGGACTGCAGTGTGTCGGAAATGAAAATCTCTGCTTTTCCAATTACTGGTCACGCCACACCAGCTGTTGACACGAAATTGGATGCAATTTTGCTGCTGTCATTCCAGTTTCTCGATCGGCCGAACCCATTTTTCAAGTCTGTATGCTCGCTCGTCTGCAGTTTGTTATGCCTACTGTGATTGACCGAATTGCCGCAACACTATTACGCTTGACATCGGCTGTCATAATTACAGTTGACATTCGCTGTTTAATGCTGTGCCTTCGATGGACACAGCCCTTTGATATATGGTGTCTCATCCTTTATCGGCGTACGTAAAAATGCCTAGTCGAAAATCATCTAAGCTCGTCATACTCTCCATTGCTGTGCAGTCTCTGCAGGTTGAATTACTTTTATCGCGTCTCGTGACCTCACGAGGATACCGGAACTTTCATATCTACTGGACGGATAGTAGACGACATAAATCCATTTACCTGCTCTGTGAATGGGATAAGGATTAAGCAAATTTGACCGATAATTTGGGGAAATCAGTAAGCGCATTTTTACACCACGCTCAGTCATCAATCACGCCACAATTATCGGTTAACCGTTGAATGGTACCTGGTAGTAAACTGGCGCTAAAGTGTTCTGTCGGTACAATCAATGTAATCTCGTTTTGCGGTTGTTCTGTTTCGATTGCTTGTGGCCAGCAATCCATCATAGCGCTCGAGGCCCACCTGTTTAAAGTCACACAATGGTTCCGGATGCGCGTTTTTGGTGTCCCTCATTTCGCTCTGTCCACTCAGCCTGATACGAGCGTTAACCGTTACCCTGTAAGGTACTTGATCAAAAGTACTGTATTAGTTCGGCGTGTCATCGGGCAAATTCGTTTATCATTACACAAACCATCTTTGCTTTCGATTTTTTAATGTACGATTGCATGCGTGCATTGCGACAAACGGTATCGTTCTCATTTTTGGAACCAGAGAAACAGTCTGAGTGTAGTTAGTTCATTGAAAAATTTTCTCGAGTCAAACTTTGTTAGTATTAAATCCATGTGCTATCCATTAAAAATATGTAGTGAAGCGACAGCCCTCTTTAGTAACATGATGCTGTCAATCGATTTTCAATCTATGTGAAATTTATTTTTAAATATTATACAAATCCGTAGCCCAGTTGGTTAAGCGACTGACTGTGGTTTCGGCGGTCCCGGGTTCGATTCCCGGCGCGGGCTCTCGAAAATTTTGATCCCGGGGTACTGGTCGTTCCCCTCACATAGTGCTTAAGTACCAAGAGGGGACGTAAGGCCTGTAGGGTTACATGTACATGACATTACATAGCATGGTTACAGTCTACAGTGCATATTTCTTGTATAACTGCAAATCATTCGGCACTTAATATTTCAAATAAAACACTGTGAAAATATTGCCGGACCATGCGAAATTTTATTTAAACCGTATTGGTTTTTCGCAAGCCGCTGTGCTCTCGCGTGCAGTCCTCATCTGCCCTCTAACCTCGCAACTCTTTTGATCTCGGCAACACTTCAATCGAGCTCCCCAATCTAGTGAATTGAAGAAGACGAGCGAGCAGCAGCCCGGCCCATGCGCATGCACATTATATAGCATCCCGCTCCCAGAGTACCTTCCACACACGTTATACACATTGAAGAAGCAGATGCTGTTGTAATTCAGTGATATTATTTCCATAAAAGCTTTAATAGGCTTGTATGCGCTTGTTATTATGCGTCAGTCTACTACAGAAATCGCCTGCCTAATGGAACAAGATTCAGAGTGATGGGAGGGATGAGGGGGAAGCTACTAGAGTGGGTGGGATGCTGGAGGTGAAATTACTGACAAGGCCCGGTCCACGTATGCCGGGCTTTGCACAGAAGAGGCCACCATTTCATCCCCTATACATCTTATATCCTAGTAAATGATCAACGCCCCCCTCCACTCTCCGCAACCCCCGCTTATAAATTCGCTCGGGTTATGGGCACGGGCCGGTACGTCCGTATCGAGAACTGAATTTTTAAACCGCCCATCTGACTAGCTTATTAGATTAACGCAGACGGTACTAAACAGTTTATATATCACCCCTCCCCTCCCCTCCATTTCATAGATTCTCAATCGAGTTGGCGGATCCATCTTTAGTGATCTGCTCCTAGACTAGGGGTTCATCCCGTCGACACCACTTCTAGGACCCAGAACCATCTTCTGCCACCCACCCATGTACGAGTACATAAATGCGCAATGATTAAATTGATGCCACATAAAAAAGTAATGCTATCAATTTTGGTGCCCCGTCACTAATTGTATTGTTTTAATCAGCGAACAAACTGCGAGTTATATTTTCCCCGTGTTTGCCATAGTGTATTTTTTTAATAATAATTTGATCTGAAATCGTTACGCATTAATGTTTGAAGGTGGAGAGGTTGTTTTACGGGAGATTGGATAATCATTATTTGTTCACAAAGGTAACGGCAGTCTAACGATTATATTTTGGGTTTGCAAATTTGATCCTTTTTCCTGTAGACTTTTTGTATTCGTTGTTGGTGCACGTTTTGCATTAATCAATAGTTTTAAAGTGAATTCCACCAGATTTCACAGTGTAAAAGAGATTCATGGAGAAACGTTGAAATGCTGTTATGAAATGTTCTTAGCTGCTGACGGAGGTTGTGTGGACTAATGAGTGTTGCTGTCTGGGTGGTGGTGAGAGATTTTGCGTGAGGTAATTAGTGATCCGCTCATATAGTAGAATTGTAGGGACACACCCTCGTTCAGTTTCGAGGGTTCCCGGAGAAAGACAGCTAAGAGCACCTGGTGATCTTTACGCCCTCTCCCAACCATCCCATCCACAGGTCATTTCAACTGTTTTATCGACGCTTTTTTCTACGGATCTGCGTGACACAAATGTACTAAAGTTTTTAATGCCTATGACCGATCGTTATTGCCAACTTGTTGGGACAGACCAGGGTTGGGAGATACACCTGCATTTAATTATGATTTGATTTGGAACTGAGTTCTTCTGAAAATAAATTACAGAATTAATGACTAGTGTTGTGTCCCAGTCTTCACATTTTGTGACTGTGGGTTGACTATCTTTCTGATTTTCATCACGCCGGGACTCTTACATTTCGGGCGACAACAGTTCTGTTCCCATTCTCGCCTTGTATGAACTGGTTAAAAGAAAAGTGGACTCCCCTGTCTTAAATGGAACATTGATGCTGGCATCTTAATCAATTGCAACATCTCGTATATCGTTTTCTCTAGCGAAACTATCCGACACCACCCATCGCAAATAAAGGCGTTTGATCGATTGGTCCGCCCAGTCTTAATTGACACCAAGAGGGGTGGAAGAGGAGGAGGAGGAGGAGGAGGTGGGGGAAATCTTGACACCAGCAATTGACGTTTCGCATCAAGACGATATTGGTTGGGGGTGACTGATAGAGCCGAAGGGTGTGGGTGGTGGTTCCTACGAATTTGGTTTTTCGCGAACCAACTGTCTTCTCCGAGTCGTGTTTGGCCCCCCCCCCGGGATGACGTGAGGGGGATGTGGTGGGGGCGATCCAAGTTGTTCCTGGCGCCGACAATCTCTTTGCATGGTGGTGGTGGTGGTGGTGTTGGTGGGTGGGGGCGGAGGAAGGTGATTGCATTAATTGGTTAATGCGAAAACATTGAGCGCCCGATTTAGCCTGCGCGACGGCCAAAGTGGATCAGCATCGACCGCCGCCAAACTCTCTCGTTTCCTCCGCGATGCCCCCTCTCTCTCTCTCGCTCTCCATCCCCCATTCCCCTACAGTTGGGTAGCTCAGTGTCTAAAATTGCAGGTTGATTGGATATCAGGTGAAGCGCGCGCGGTTGTCGGCTCGCTCTCTTTGTACGTGCCACTGCTCCGCCCGCTGTTGCAGGGTTAATTGACAAACAGGCCCTCTCCGCCAGCCAGCTCATTAGGCAAATTGCCGCCATGTGTCCGTCGCGCATGCGCGTCCGTCGCCGCCGCTGGCGATGTTGCCTCCCCGGACCCGGATCTAAAACAAGCCTCGGTACTTGCTACTGGTCAGTCACATGCTGATTGTGACACATGTCTGAACGAAATATCAATTCCATGATAGCAAAACGACATATTAATATAATCGGCCATTTAGCCCCTTTCTCTATGACGTTTTAAAAAACATGCCAGTTTTTCGTCGTGGGTGTCCGGTTAACGGTACATAGGTAGGTCGCTTTTTGGTGGCAACGGAAGCATTTTCAAGACTTCAGGTATTTGCCTTCAGGTAATCATGAGCGTACAATCAGGTAATAGTCGATATATTACCTGATTGTACCACTTTGGAGTTAAATTTATAAACTAAGATGTTTCCGAATGTGTAGAACTTATCGCAAATTTATATCGTCTGAAAATACTCAGAAGAAATGGACGTGTGTAATGCCTGGGTCTCGATATACACTTGCCCGGGATTCCATCGGTTCCTTTGTAACGTGAGCACACGGTGGGACCCCTTACCACGGTAAAGATGTACCGGTGAAACATACGAGAACATCCTGCAGAAACTGGTTGCCGCATTACCATTAGTACACTTGTTTCTCATTAACCGACCATTAAAAAATCTTTTTTTTTTCACTTTGATTCTTTGATTTATCGCATTATTTTATTTAAAAATCTAACAAAACGTAACTGGGAAGAAATTGGTTAGAACAGAAAACAAACAATCTTCAAAGGCACAAAAGCGATCAAAATAAATTAGACCTGTTTTTTCCTAGCGTGGTTTTTTCCTTGAGTTTCGATTCTTGGTCGTTTTCTCCAGTCTGTTGTTTGCAGTCCCCATTTTCTAAATTGTTTTTATCTCCGACAGGTTGTTGTTTGTGCGTGTGCAAAACCCCCAGGTTTTTTGTATCAGTAATTTCCTCGCTTGTGTAGCAGCGATGTCGATCCCAATGGAATTGTACGGCTGGACCTCGCATTGCCTTCACCTTTACCGAACAATTCTGCGCACTTTATCCTACTAGGTTATCTATTTTGTTTTTATACTAACGTGCCATACGCAGGAATTGCTTTGAAACTGATAATCCGTTCTAAATGGAATAACTAAAAGGGTTGCGAGCCTGGATTGGTCGTGGTTTCTAACGTTTTATTTCGTTGCGTCGACCCAATTAAATGCGAGTGGCAATTTGAAACTGCTTGCTATTTTTTTCTCGTGACGGGAGACAAAATGTATTCTCGAAATAGAAGGGAGAAGGTTGGGGGGTGGAAGGTATAAAAGGTTTCTCCACGTCTCCTATTACCTTTACCGCTGACCAATGGTCATCATTACGTTTGCTGGACGTTGATTGGTAGGGCGGAATAGGAGTGGGGGAGTTAGGGGAAAGAATAGCACAAATTTGCGCATCCATGTTGGTTCTCATCAAGGCATTCGAACATGTTCGTTACTTCTTTAAGTTTTTACATGTTTATAATGATGATTTTCGCCAGTTCGCATCTTTAAAAAAATATTTATATTATTATATTTCCTTTTGGCGGTTTGCACCAAAGCTTGTGGCGCCACATTATGCGCTTTCAGTTTCGTTTCATTTGTCGCCATTTGTAGTGTTATCAGGTAGCCATGGAGATCTCATGTTCTGAGTATTTCCAGTACTGAGATAATTTATATTTCGATTCCACCAGCGGTGTCCTCTCGTTGGCTTGGAAATGTTCTAGAACACCCTGTAGAAGATGCCCCGATTGCCGTCAGACGGCGCCACATTGCACGCGTCGGTCAGCCTGTCCCCCGCTTCTTCCACCTCCTCGTCCATTCCGTCCGTCCGTCCGTTGCAAATTGATTATTTGGTTTGGCGCTAGGGGGCGATTTCCCGGTTAATAGCCGACTGATGGCCGAAGGAGTTGCTTATTTTCATTGGCCAGGTGGGAGTCGAGCTGCGGGAAAAGCCATCTCCGGACGCCGACCAAAGTAGCTGGCGCGCCCGCGTACTTGCGCGCGCGCATCAGGCCTCGTCTGTAATTGATTTTTATGCCGCTTACTTGCTTTGTGTCCGTGCGGCATTGCTCCCACTCTATCCCCACTCTCCATCCCCACCTTCCGTGTCACTCCTCTCTTCCACCCTCCGTTTTTTCATCATCTCTTTTATTTTTTTTCTTCTGTCCCGGTTTCCTTTTTGCCTTCTTGCCTTTGCTCATCGTCACCATTGCGTCTACTCGCGGCCGTCTCAACTAACGGCTGCGACTTCGGCTATCTCCAGGCCATATATCTGCCCGCGAAGAACGGCACCACCTTCCGGTGAAAGCGAGCACTAATCGCGTGGTTTCGTCGATCAAAATTACACTAAATTACGTCGTTTCGCTGAAGGATAATCGATTATCAACTGATATTTTTGATGTCAGAGCATGCAAGTGAATGAATGTTTCTGTTATGGCTTTTAAGTCCCTTGTTGTTTTTGCTCATATTTGCAGCAAAATAATTGTGACCACAAATTATGCAATCGTTCGTTCCAACCTGTTCCAAATTCAAATAGGGTATCATTAAAATCTTGGAATTGTTTCAGAATCACAAAATCTGTGGACCTGCTTAATCGATTCTTAAGGATTTATATTTTTCATTAAATAATTTTTTTGGACTCTTGTTTCACTGCATTTTTTGTTACCGTAATTAGTGCAACAAAAATGGAGTGCGGACCATTCTTAGTACTGTAGTTAGCATATTCCAAAGGTTACATTGGAGTTGGTGGGGGAAAATTC
Source organism: Mycogona germanica (assembly GCA_034698785.1). Taxonomy (NCBI): domain Eukaryota; kingdom Metazoa; phylum Arthropoda; class Diplopoda; order Chordeumatida; family Chordeumatidae; genus Mycogona; species Mycogona germanica. The sequence continues at coordinate 10,521 of JAQGBY010000823.1, forward strand.
CGCTGCAGTTGTTTATCGAGGGTCGCGCGTGCCCGCTGACGTCATATGGACCGGCGGATACAGGCCACGGAACGGGGAATGGAGGGGTTCGTCGTAAAAATGGAAGCATCTGCTCATACGTTTATGCATTCCAACCAGAGGAAGATAAAAAGTGGGACGATGCCGACAAATACCGGCGAACCCCGCTTCCTCGCTCTCTCTCTCTCTCTCTGTTTCTCTCTCCATAATTGCAGAAAAATAATTGCTGTTTACTTAGGGAAATTATAGCCCGCAGGACACGGAGAGTGCAGGCACTCTGCGGCGGACGCAAATGCGAGCTCTGACTGTCCTGAGACCATCTACGCCTAAACAGGTCCTGATCGCCATCGTGAAGCTCAATTTGGTAGAAACACAATTTGAGGCGGGGATTCTTCCATTTTGAGTGCATGCTCATGGGAAGGCGTTTGAGACCAGCAAGAATGAAGCAGCTCTTGCGGTTGGGTGAATCTCAGGTGGATATTATTCCTTTATTTTTGTAAATCGTTAACCGTATCAGTTGAGAGTTACGAGGAATTAAAAATGTTTTGTCTGGAAACTAAATTGATTCGCAAGTTGCTTTGAGGTTTCCGTTTCCGCGCTCATGACCAGAAATCGGAACGCGTCCTTTATTTTCGGCAGTGTTGGGTATTTAGATTGCGACAGTGATACGTCATTTTTGTCCATTTGTGCGAGTTGGCAGAGATGATTGCGCGTAGCTCATCACGATGATCAACAAACTTAATTTTTTGTGTCTTTTGTGTGCGGTTTGTTGCCCGACCTGGAATTACCTCGCCCAATTAACAAAAAATCCTTAATATTTATCCAATTATTTTGCGGAGGAACCCGGTATGGGGTGCATCCTTAATGAATTAATCAATCATTCTCTTTTTGCGTGTGGGGCGATGAATATTACGGGACACATACAACCGTTGCTGCCATTTTGGAAGCACTTGACTGCACCACTCTAGTGTTCCTCCATTCCCCCTCTTCCCTACACCCCTCCCCCTCCAATTATTCTATGTCTCCACCCTCTCATTTTCCTACCGCCATCCCTATCTCGTGCCATCAGTTCCTTAAAAATCTAATCTCGTAAAATACCAGTAGGTTATTCAGCAGCACCTAACCGAAATCTCGACGAAAGACATTTTTTAATCATTTTGATGTGCTGATAATTAGAACGCTACTTGCACCACAAGAATTTCGCTCCGTTTCGCCACCTAGCGGGATATCTGTATTGGTAAATCCGAATTACTTAGACGCGCCGCCCTGTTGCCAAAGCGCACCCGTATTGGCCAGATAGGAGCGAATTTTTTTGAATTTCTTAACTTGGTGTTATGATTTTCCTTTTTTTTTTGCCGACGCGGCCTAAAATATTAATTAGTGTTTTTGTGAGTCTTCTCTCTATTTACACATTCTCCTTGAGACGGGAATCTCAGTTCAGTTCGGTTTGTCGCGTCGCGGGAAAATCTGTCGTGTTCACACACCACCCCCTACGTTTCTCCGAACCCTCTAAATCCTCCTTTGCAAACTTCAGCCACACGCGATCTTATAAAAACAAAAGTTGAATTTCAGAAACCGCAAACACTTTATCAACTCCTGTGACCTTCCAGTTTAATTGCGGTTAACCTCTCACGACAAGAACCTCACGCGCAATATTGTTGCCATTTCATTTTGCAACCGTGTTTCATTGATTAATCTAATTTCTGGACGAGACTTACTTATTTTAATTGACCAATCGAAATACGTATTTGAGGCTGCAGGAAAGTTGAATTATGCGAAAAGAATCGGAAACCAATTGCAAATGGCGTCCATTCGTTTTTTTCAGAAATGTTAAGCGCCGTCTAGCGAAAAACTTCGTAATCGTACCAGGCTAATGATTGGGCTGTGTTACAACAAATCCAAATCCCTTTTCGTTTTGACCGTCAATTACATTTAAAAAAAATTTCGATTGAAAGGTAAAGCGCTCAGAAACAGCCATTTTATTTCGATGCTGTGCCAGGGGGTGGCGTTTGGTTGTCTTCATTTTTTCCAGTAAGAGATTCTTGGAAGTATTGTGGATGTCAGGATGCTGATAGATTTCGAGAGTCTAACGAAATTTCTCGTTGAATATTCAGTCCATCAAGTTTGGGGACGCGACCTCTAGCGGCGACGACACTAACTTCTCAGACGCGCAAGCTGCGGCTGACATTTTCTTCCCAGCAATCTCTCGCGGGAGATCAACCCCGCTCAACTTTTCGTCGAAGACGACGCTAAAGTTTGAGTGGCGCGTTTGGAACATTGGGTTGGCGAGAGTGTACCTGTCATTTAGATCGCTTGCTAATGCAGTTCTCGAAACCGGGCCGCTATTCTGGCCTCGCTATCGAGTTATCCCCTAAACGAGTTTCCCGATTGACAAAAAAAAGTCCCATGCTTCTGGTGTTTAATGTTTGAAGGGGGGTCATTAAATAGTGGTACATTTATTGTGTGTGTATATCGTATAATTAAGCAGAATAACGTTTTTTAAATAAAACATTTATGGCTTCTCTCACTAAAACTCACAATCCCTATCTCCTACTCTACACATCCGATCAGAACGGAATGTCTGCGCTAAACCAGTGAATGGAAATTTCTATTCGTAGATCCACTCTCCGCCCAAGTCTCTCAATCTTAAGAGGCGTAGCGCACAATCGATGCTCTCTATATCCTCGTGAGACTCGCTGCTGATCTTAGTCTTCGAATCTTGGGAAAGTTTTCTCCAAGTTGGTCGGGGTTCCGCCTCAAACCCTTCCCTCTTCGATGGGGGAACCGATTCTGGTTCGAACCCAAAATCCGTGGACTGACGGACTATCCACTAGCACTACATGGAAGGTCAAGAAATGCGATGATGGACGGACGCTCACCCGCTCTGGACCGCATTTCGACAATAAGAGTTTACTTTCGTTATATGTTTGGATGGTAGCTCAGCTCGAAAATTAGTGTCTGATTCTATTGGCCACTCGGGTACTCACCCCTGGTGGCGACCGGCACGCAACCAGTGGCATCGCAACCGAGCCGACACCGAACCGGGCTGCATAGATGAACCCGGTGTCTCGCGAGGTTCAACACGCACTAGTTCAGTTAGTTCATCCGATGTTAGAAATGCACATTCGGTTGTACGATTTGGTTGTGTATTGCTTGGGCGCCGACGCCAGACAATACACACACAGACACTTACACCAGTCTAGCCTGTAATAACCTCTTGAGAGTGGTTTTAACTGGTTCGTAAATTTCCTAATAACTAGGTTACCGTTGTTTTAATAAAACCTAATTGGCAATGGAAATCGTGGCGCTCTCTCTCTTTCGCTGGTGGTCGCATCACTAACGGTTAGCGGCAGCGCATCGGACCGACTCGCGAGAGCGTCTGAAGGCGGGCATCAAACTGCAGAATTATACGAAACAAATGCCAACCACGAGTCGGGGGGTGGGTGGTTCTCTCCAAACGTAAATATCATCCTGAGACCATAGCGGGGGTCCGTAATTTATCAATGGGATGTGGAAGGGCTCTCTCTCCACGTGACAGTAAGATTTGAAAACAATGAAATTAAATCAGTCCCTAATTAAAACTAGAAATTGCTCCTTGAAATGGCCACCCCCATTGGCTGACTGCAAACTATTGAGCCGATACTCTGGAACACCACCAGTGGGGGCACCAATAACTGTCATGCACAGAGGCCATTCTCAGCCTGCTGAAGCGGCTTCTGGTAAACGAGGTCTGACTGCTCCCCGCAGTGGCTTCAATTTGTTTTCTTCCGTGACCGTTTTGCCGCATCTGATGAACGCGCAAAGGCTTTATTATTTTTGGGGACTGTCGTCGCTCCTGCTCTTCGTCTGAATTTATATATTCGAAGGACTGTAGTCTCTGGCCAGTCTCGGGGCGCGTCCTGCTAATTCGATAAGTCCCCCATTTCTTTGTTGTTTATTAAAAATTATGATGCCGTCGCGCGACTTCAACAATTTTCGAACCTTTCGCCTGCTTGTTTCAACTCTACTCGAATTATACTTTTTCCTATAGGCGACAGTTGCAGTTCTAGCTGAGCTTTCTGGAAACTTTTGTTGCTAAGAGCGTCTGTGGGCTAAGAGGGTAGAATGATTATTGGCGCAACATGGCTTCTCTGAAATACGCTCTTGTCCAGTTACCGACAAAGCCAGACACAATATTTCCTTTAAGCAAAAGAGATACTAAAGTTTTTTTAGAAGATTTTAGTCAAACGCACTTGAATTTCGTTTTTAGTCCAACAAATTAAAGGAAGGTACTTTGCGTTATTACATTTGACTTTCAGTTTTAACAAAATGCTTGTCACAACTCGTAATTGATGTGTGCAAAATGTTGTTCGGGAAACAAATATTTTGTGTGAATAGTTTGGTCATTTTTTGTGTTTATTAATTTAATAATTATTACATTTTTTTTTGGACGTCTCCGACTCAAAGACCCTATGTTGCTTTCGTATACAGAACAGTATGACTCATTCACGCCATCCTCTGCGCCATTCGACTCAAAGATCGGGTTGATGATTGGGGGGCCTGCGACTGGCATCTCAATTAACAACGGACAAATTGAACAAATATGTGATTTGACAGGCACCCTACAATCGACTCGAGATATCTCTGAGCGCCTACTTAATACTGAGTGACTGGAGACGATGTGTATGTGTGTCACATTGCCAACCCGCTATCACCCCAAATGGTTTTGGGGGGACGTTTGTCGATTGGTCGGCGTTCTTGTGTTGGAAGTTGGACTATCCGTTTGGTTGGATGTCTCACTTGTAGCGCGACGGTATCGGATTCGATCCCGGAGTACTGCAGAAATTTATCAAGATAGTCTCGAATAGTGTCGAAGCACCGCGGTGGGCACACCCATCGGTACTCTTCACTGTATATACGAAAAGCAACATAGGGACTTTAAGACGGAGACGCTAGAGAGCCCTCTGCTGAAAAACATTTGATAAAAAGTAATAAATAAAGGTGCATTCGCTATCTTAAATTTAAGCTAATGGAACCAAAATTGCTTAATTGAGAGCATGAGATCCGCGACAGGTGCAAGGTAAAGAAGTGATTTGTCAATAGTGATAATTATTTTCTTGTCTGTCTGACGTCACTGTCGTCATGATCCGTCATAATTTGAACATGTACGGTCGTATTTTAGCAAATAATACATTTTAGAAAATGCGTATCAGTGACTTGTGTCATCTGCACTTGTGATTCCACTGATGATATCTGTAGAATATGCTCACCGGATGTAATGTTATTCTGCCTTTATCTTTTTTCCTTTTCTTTTTGTCGCTGGTCGTTAACGGCAATTGTTTCGTTAGCGGGGCAGCCAATAATTGTGTCTGCCGTCAACGTTAGCGTCAACCACATCGCATTCACCAATGCCATTGCGCCGTCTTAATCGGTTTGTGCAATTCCGTTTCCCATTTCCTGTCGTTCAGATTGAACCGACCGGATCGCCACCTGGGTATCCCAACGCAAAGTTCGCGTTTCGCGTATCGTTCAACCAACTCACCTCTAACCTACCCCCCCCCCTCTCTACCTCCTCCTGCGGCATATAATCTGGCGCTGATTTACGATTTAATCCGTGTTTGCCGCGCGCGCAGGGTTTTTTTTACAGTCCCTTATTCGTACTCGTTTAGCCTGTGGAACCCGAGGATTCTTGTTATATAGTTGGACGCTGTAATTAGATTAGTGTTACTTGTTCAAATCCAGTCTCGGAACAGGTTGGGGGATGTTTGTGAGGTCGGCTAGGTGTGCGGTGCCAGGTAGGGCAACGATCTAAATAGAATGGTCGATGATGTCCATGGTCACTGCGAGTGGTGCTTTCTAGAAATTTAGTTGCATTATGATAGTTTCTCAATTATTTATTTTTCAGTATTGCTCATTAAGATAGTTTTGCACTGTGCCTCCTAGCTCTATAGATTGGGGGTTGACTGTTGGAAAGTCCCCATCCTCTCCACTTGATCTCTGGTGTGGGTTGAGCGGATGGAGATGATACCGAATCACCTTCACGTTGGCTTTCTATGTCCGTTCATGGTCTGCGCGGTGTTCAGTAGTCGGAGTCGGTCCGCCTCCCCGGAGGCCATTTTTCGAGCAAACTTTTATTTCGACGATTTGAACCAACTTCTGCTTCACTCTTGTTACTTATGTCAACGGTGCCTGCTGCAAATGGAATATTGCCTCAAACTTTCTTTTACTGGTTTTTGCCGCAATTGTACACTGTGAAGTCGGTTGAGGGAGTAGGGGGCGGAGGAAGAATTGGATGGAGAAAAGGGGGTGGTGGAGTGGCGTAGATGAGGACTAGGGCTACGCCTTCTTGAGACCCTAGCCGAAAGTAACACGCGCGGATTCCAATCGACGCAGTGAAAGTGAGTCTCTCTCGCCCGCATGGTTGAGGTATTTCATTTCGTTGACTGTTAGCAAAAGCTCTGAAATAAGGCGCTCTCAATAACCTATTTAAATTAGAACGCATTGGTGGTAGGCGGATTGTATCGATTTGTCGATGTTGCGAAGCGGGCCCAGTGGACCGAAGTGTGCCCGAGATGATTAAAAATATTTCTGGCTTCGTTGTATCAGATGGACATGGGCATCCAATGCATGTGGCTGGGGTCTTTGGATTATAATTCAAGCTTCAATTGGATGGGTTATACAATTGTGGGCGAAGGGTTTGGTTGGTGGTATAATTTTCGTTCATCCTCCTCAAGGTGCTTCGTTTTGAAAGACGGGATGCCAGTTTTTCACTCAATTTTTCAAACTCCTTCGATATGAGGCACGTTTGACTATCCTGCATCGTTTTGGTGTGACGAATGGAACGGCCCCCAAAGAAAAATTACAATTCCCTAATTTGAAAAGATTCCACCGAATGTGCTTTACTAATCATAAAATCATTAATAGTTTTATTTTGCGATTTTCAACCCCACGTTTTTCTAATATTGTCGACGGGTTTTATTCAGATTTTGAAAATGTACGAAAAGTTTACATTCAAACTAACAGTTTAGCCCATTTTATTTTAATATTGTCAAAGGCTTCTTCAGCACCAAACCAACCTGATAATAACCAGACAATGACGCAGCGAATGCCGCCTCCGCGCATTGGCACTTCCGGCAAGCCGTGGACCTTCAGGTTCAGACGGCTGACGTCAGGCCCTCTGCGGTCGTCGGTGGCGATGCTCCCTGGTGGACGATTCGGTAATGAATCTAACCAACACTCGATGGCGTCTCAGTTAAAAGACATAATTTGAGTTTGTTAGGCGTCCGACCTTCTGGAAGAGGTTTGAGGTTAGCTCATAGTATCCATGAAAACGTGGCATGAACAAGTGGAGCGGTAAGCACATCGCATTGGGAGTCGCAATCGCTGCTCTCTCCTAATTTATCGTTACACTTTCCGTACTTGGTTAGATTGGTACAGGTGTGTATGGACTATCATTCCAGTTCTCTCCTTTTCGAGTTTTTTTTCTTTCCTCCAACTTCATTTTGGTGCACCGGAGTTCGCCAATGGAGTTATTTTATTTTTTGCGAAATTATATTTGGAAGTCGATGTGCTCGCTCTTCTCGTTCTCGAGCGCTCAAGAGCCGTTTGAGAAATGAAGTGCTCTTCTGGTCCGCCGTACTATTGGTTCTGTAATGTATATTTATATGGCGTGTCATTTTTCTTTTACGTTTCTTGGTTGAACGAGACTCGACTGTATGTTTTTTAAAGAAAAAAATTGATATTGGCTCTGTGCCTCTGGTGAGAGTTTGTAAATCTTGCGATCCCTGACACTCTGGTACGTGCTTGGTTATTTTTTTTTCTCCCTTCGAATGATTTGGCAAATTATTTAGGCTGCGGCAACTACGAATGAATTTTTACGGAGTGTATTTTATTTGTGTTTCTTGGATCGCATTTTGTTAAATTTCAAGCGTCCTGCCAGATCCATTCGTATACTTCTAATGGATGATCAGATTCGGGTTCAAACATATAACCCTGTGTTCCGTAGACTGAGGATCTATTATTATTAAGTTCTAAAAAGAACTTTATATACATGGTATACACACTGTTTTGTTTTTCTCAAGACGATGACTTCTCTTCAGTAAATTTGAACGTGAAGTTCCTTTGAAATTGGGAAATTGCGGATCACAGATGCACTCCTTCAAGCACTGTTTCGATGCCTACCGCTATGGCAGTGTAGACTTAGGCGGTTATCTGTGTTCTTGTTGACATTCCGCCTATTTCGGCTGTCGAAAAATAGTTGCTTGTGTCTCTGTATACTCTTTTGTTTTTGGTCCGCGTTCATCGGCGAGGTCCTCGGGCCACAAACATGTAATATATATACGTAATGATGTGTATCATTAAAGGGGATTCGCGTTACCGGCCCAATGTCCCGCCCTCACATTGATCCTCCCGTCTCCCTCCTCCCTCCTCCTCCCTATCACAGCCGCAATCCTTCTCCCAGAGTCCTTCACATTCCAGGTCGCTCGTCTATTGACATTGATGTAGTCCCTCCTGTTTGTTCGTTTTTTGTTTGACCGAACTTTTGATATATATTTCCAGCAGGTCTAGTTGAATCCGAGTCTGTCTGTGTACTCCTGAGATCCTCTTGTGTTGATTTAGAAAAAAACGGTTCGTGTCCCCTCTGTGCACCACAGCACCAAGATGAAAGTCAACGGTCTCATGATGCTGTTGATGATATGACGCAAATGGAGAGAGTCATGTGGACGCCCCGTGTTTACGTAGCATGTACATATACCGTGTTGCCCCGGTAGAGTTGCTGTTCGCTTGCTTCATTGGAATAATTCACGAATCTTTTATTGATTTTGCGTGTGGCGAAGTGAGGTGGAGAGGAAGAGGAGGAGGGGGAAAGAAAGCGATTCCATTGCGACTCTTCCACGTTACCATAATGCGCCACTAACTGGTTATAACGCACAGAGGGAATAGCTTGGGAGTTTTGCCCACACCTCGTGCGGCCCCGTGGAAACGGCGTCATACATATATCGTCGTTATTAATTATGACGATACGTAGACAAAGATTCTCTGATGTTTTATTTTGTTCGGTTGGGCGAGAACAGAGTGCGCCGGGCGGATGCGATTCGCACAACAAATACACGCAGCGAAAGTATCTCGTTTATTTATTGCATTGTTGGCTATTCTTAAAACGATGGGGGGAGGAGGAAGAGGGCGCGTCGAGCGGCATTTGCCAAATGCAGAGATAACGCACCCCGCCCACACCGACACCACCATCACTACCGCCGCCCCTCCCGCCCATGCGACAGGCGTCATAAATTATTTGTATCTCTCGCTCCGCGTTCTACTGTAGGCCCCGGCGCGTAATTCCTCCCGAATAATTTGTCACATTTTTAGCGACGGCAACATTGCACTGGTAAAATAAACACAGTCGAGTGGAAAACCTTTTAGGGCCAGTTAAGATATGTATATAGAGGGTGGTTCAGTGGGGGGCGGCTGGTGAGGCGGGGAAACTCTAAGGGGATGGGGGCGAGCTGAAAAAAAATATGATTAATATTGTGGGTCATTTTTATTTTCAGTATAGTTTTTGTTGTTTGATGCTTATTTGTATGGGTAGAAGAAAAAAATTAATGAAATTGGGTTGGGTTGGAATCATCTTTGCAGATCCTGGTGGAACTTCACTATTAATTATACGCGAGTCTATTAGTTTTGTGGATGACGTTTTAGAGATGTTTTCGCTTGAAGGCGAGACAACGTTTTTGATTTCTTGAGTATTCGCAACAATTGCACAGAGAGAGAAAAAATTATTCGTTGTGGAGTTGGCATTTCAGTAAAACTGCCAAGTGGCAATATCTAAAATACTCTTCGTAACTCGTAAATCTGATCCCATTGACCCACTGGCATTGCTGCCGATCAAGAAATGGCGGCATCACCATTTTGGTCTTCCGTTTATGGGAGTTAGGATTCTAGCTTTGTACATCTTTGGTGCCTGCCGACAGAGGCGACCATCCGAACTGATGTTAACAGGCCACCGGTTTGTGCCATGAGATATCCATTTGCTGCAACCGTTCGACAATGTCCACTCGGCTGCTTCTGATGGTGACCACCCCTCCCTTTCCGCCCCCCAGGGGAGGGGGTGCGTGATCGTTACCTGCCACACCCACTGCAGTATCAACCGCCGTCCAGCCAGGGTCCAACTCTCAGGTCCGCGTGCCTCTCGGGGTGGGGGGGGGAGAAAGGTGGAGGGGTGCGTCGGGGAATCGCTCCTCCCCATCTCTCGACAGTCCATCAATGGTCCATTCATGTTTACTCGCTTATCCTCGAACGATTTTAATGATTTACGACGCCGCCCGCCCGACGACCACCACCGCTACCGGCGGCTCGCTCCGTCGGCCTGACATCGCCCGTGAGCGGTGACCGTTCACGTTAACACTTGTCCGCGCAGTGCCAAAATTTACCGGACATTCCTGCTGGGTGCATTGTCTCGCCAATTTTGTTTAATAATTTGCTTCTTGGTCTATACGCGACTATATTTGATCACTCTCTCGGGGTAACAAAAGCCTGATAATACGTCAAAAACTAAGAAAAATATTTTGCTTTTACGGGGACAAGCCCGACGAATATATTTTGTATTGGAATGGTCATTATGGCGGTATCGCTACATCTTCTTCAGATCTGAACCCAAACCGATCACGATTTTACCGAATTATGTTTTAGACATTTACCTGACAAATGTTCATTTCGTGTGACGATGCCCGGTTCGTTTTGTGGCAATCACCACATGACAATTGGAAACTCAAGGATCACTTTAATGGTCGATGTAGTTAGTTGTCCGATCATCACCTCCGATCATCTACAACCGACACGAACCTACCGATACTCTGGAGCGCCACCAGAGTGCGTCAGTAGCTGTCGTACTGCAACGACTCCACCTTCTAGGTGGTGGTGGTCCAAGGTGCAAATGGAGAGCGTACACGATATATATATATATATATACAAAATTCGACTGGCTCCGATCGATTGTAACCGAGATTACAGCCAGCGGGCTCCGCTGGGAACTCCGCCGCCCACCCCCATCCCCTAACTCCCGCGTACATGTACTTATTGCCTCACCCACTCTCTGGTCCGCCTGGTCCGGTCTCCAACGAGCCAGCAGCGCCGCTCACAGATCTTTATTTTCTCGCACTCTGGTGGTGCGGCGGCTCGCTTGCTCAAGCCGCCAGTGCCAGTATTACAAATTATCGGCGGCGGCGTTTCTCTCGCAACACGGCCCCGACACCCGTGGACGCGAGAGCTCGTAATTTATATGAATGTATATCCGCGATTTATTTGGCCTCGGATGAGTTATGATTACGGGCGATGGTCGTTTTCGGGCCGATCGCTCTCCCCTATCCCCCGCTCTCTCTCTCACACACACACACAGTTCGCCCATCTGCTCAACCATACCTATAAATCCTCCGGTGACCTTAGTCCAACCGTGCAACATTTTCTGAACTTTGCCAGAGTTCACCTAACTGGTATGTGGACCCTGTTGATTTGACCTGAGATTTTAAGTGAAAGCTGAAAAGCTACTTGTCCCATATATTTCGATTGTCTTGTAAAGTCCGGATTTTAGAGTTCTGTTGCTACCATACCTCTTGGGTGTGTCACAGGAGGATATTTATTCTCGTGTGTGATCCCTGGATGTAATTAAATTCCCTTCAATAAATCGAGTGGTGCTGGTTCTCTTCCTTCCCCTCCACTTCCACTCACCTTGACAAATGGTCGGAGTACGTGACGATGCGATGCCCGCTCCTGATTGGTCAGTACTCACGTGTGTGAATGCGGATCTGCACCCATCCATCAAAAGTGCCCGTACGTTCAATAGATTTATCGGATATTTGCCATTCATTTTAGACAACATTAGTTTCTCTTGTTCACGCATTAAACGAGTCCTGCATTTTCAATTTCTACAATTTTATAGATGGCCCAGCTTATAAAGGGGGTTGCGTTTACAAATCGTTATTGGTCATTTGAAATGGGCGAGTACAAATATCGGGCTCAGGGTTGTTGTTCAGGCTTCTCTTCAAAATTTACCTTGCACTCTCAAATAGACACTTGTGTGCATCAGGTCGTCGGAGGCTGTTGATGCTCGTGGCCACTTCCGGTTGGATTCGTTCATGCGCCCACCGCTCCTCCGATCTTCTCTATCCCGCGCATCCTCTGCACGTGCATGACTGCTCAGCTGTGCTGCATCACGGTCTCACAAGTCGTGTCGTTGTGGGCTTTCAGCACTGCTAATGCAGGCATTGTATCACTAGCTTTTTCTCCATGGTGAAACGCGACCCTTTTGTCAGCCGACTGTTAAATATTTACAGCCGCTCAACGAGCTGAAGTGTCTGTCTGGGAGCACCTGCCTGTAGTCTCTGGCAAAGATATGGCAGATTCTTTCCATTCTTTTGTGTCGCCCTGAAATGCCCACCGATACTGTGGTGCTGCTGGGGGCGCCACTAGTGGTGCCAGTTGACGGCGACACTTCAACCGGGCAAGTGATCAAACCTACGTTTTCGCTGTTCGTCTCAAGGTATAATGCTTTAAAAAAAACGCTTTTTACCGACGAACCTCAATGTCATCGAAGAGATTGCTTGTTCTCTAGATCTTCCACCCACTTTGCCTCCAGCTCTGTTTTTCGTGTGGGAACTCGCCAATGTGGTGTGGTGGATGGTTAGATATAGCTTTCGGCTTTCCATCTGGTTGATTTTCTTTGATGGACCCGTGTTGATTAAAGCACCCGTATAATTTGATCGTCGATTAGGGAGCAACCATTTCTTGCCCAATTTTTTACTCCTTATATTATCTTAACTAATTTTGTTTTTTATATTTTTGTTTTCTTTCTAGGTAAGTCATCCTCGTTTCCATTTCCCTGTCGTCTCCGACGCGAATGGAATACGAGACGAATAGCGAGTTAAATTTTGTGCGTGTTGAATTGATTGAAAATGTCTACTGCTCCGGTATGTGACAATTTTGTTTGTAAAGATTTGGCTTTCAATTTCAAAATCAATATTCCGCATATCCATTATCCATACAAACGTACTGCATAAGCTATCCAGGAGCTCCTTTCATGACGACATTGCGCAGTGCAAATTCCAGTGCGCGTTTTACTGATCTGTCAACTCCATGTACTACTAGTGCATGTGCGAATCCCCTGACAGGCGTCTCCTCATTGGATAGGCTCCCGCTAGTCAAATGTCAGAAAGTGCCAGCACATATATGACCTGACTTTTTAAGTCAATATTTGTCTAATCCCCCGTCCTACACATCCGTATGTTAATGCGTGTGGAGAAGCCGTAGCTTTCGCGTTTGGCTCTCCTATATCGATACCAGATTTCACAGAAAAGCGCACACAGTGAAGTTCTCTGGGGAATTGGTATGGCTGATTACCATTCGCCTTGCCGATCGCCGATAAGCGAATCAGATCGGCCAGCAAAATGGTGATTAAATGAATTAATGAAGTACGGAAATGCAAAATGGTGATTAAATGGATTTGGAAGCATTGATGGAGGGTCCGCGCCAATCGACACTCATGGGTTGCTATGCTTCAGCCAATCCCGAGTGATGTTTCAGGTTTCTTGAGGCGAAATTCGTCAAGATGGAATAAATTCGACTCATATGTAGCGAAAAGATTTGTGGTGCGACGGTTCCTGGTTCGATTTCCGGCGCTGGTGAATACTGTGCTATCCTTTCCTCTCATTAAGTGATTGAAATTTATTTTTGGGAAGACTTCAGATCACAGATTATAATTGGGATTTTTCTCCTTTTTTTTCTTGGTACCGCGAGGTTGCTCATTGCTTAAAATGTTCCTGTTTTTGGGTATGATTTGTGCCTGCAATTTAACACATGGTTATTCCTCTAGACCGCTGGGGTCGTTGCCAGCTTTTTTTCATCTAGTGCTGTCTATGGTCGTGCTACGCGCATGCCTTTGTGCGCAATCGCAGTCGTTGTACAAGTATTGACATTCGGTGAGCGATTCGCCTGTTCGGAAAGCCTATTTAAGTTGACCTTTTATGTCTCGTTTGTTGATTCCTCCGAATGACTACCACTTTACATTCTGAGAACCGAAAGCAGTTTCGTCATAAGCGGCTTAACCCACATCAAACCACGGCGGGTCGCGATTTAAGAATTTCAAGTTTGCTCCACCCTGGAAGGACTTCTTTACAAAAATGGCAGAACGTTTGACGTGATTTCGGCTAAGAGAAATTTCTTTGGTATTGTTGTAGTTTGAATTGTAACGAGGAAGTACAATGCTAATATATCTGGTTCTGCTAAAACTGGATTTTTCTCGATACGGTGACTGAATACATTTTTGCGAAACGACGTTCTACACTAGATTTAAATGTCCCCCATCTGAAATTCACGATTTACTGATTTCTTGTGTCTACAACGACATGAGTTGTTGATGGATGCTCAGTGGTCCTGCGGGTCCCCTTATTTTGCACACCGAGGTTTGAAGGTGTAAGTACTAAAGTGCCATACAAATTTTGGCCATAGTTGGTCAATGTCAACGCCATCTATTGATAATGGGATATTCACATACACCCCAATTCCAGTAAATTCGATTCCTGATCATGGCGTTTCCTCAAGTTACTTGGCGTCATCGCATGTGGTGGACACAACACAGTCTTAAAACTGAATCGTTTTTTGTGCTCCGTTTTTATGAAGCGTCGTCTCTCTGGATCGAAACCGTACATATACTACCGTACTGTACATTCGGGTAAGCTCGGTCTGCGGAGGATTTCTCGAGTCGAGTTTTCGTGTTTTGTATTTGTGTTGACAAATCCAGACGTGGAATGATGGAGCCGTATCGACATGTTTAATATCGTTAACGAAGCACGTAAGCGTCGCTCCCCTGAGACGGGAGAGAAGTCCCCGGCGAAGTGCACTTGCCATCCTTCTGAGAAGCGACGCGCATTCGAAATTAAACAAGTGGCTGCGGCCCTGCGAACCGGCGAGAGTCAATTGGGTCGTTCTTGCCTCTCGGATCTTTTCATTCGCCCCGTACTCGAAACTGTGTAGCCGAACAGTTCTATTTCTGGTGGATCCGCCGATAAATCGACGACTTTTTCGAAGACGAATTTGTAGATTCGATTAACTCTATCGATCTGTCTTGTCTGGTCGGGCGAAAAAGACTGGCTTGTGGTGCGGCGGTGTCCCGAGTTCTATTCCCGGCACCGGCTCTCGGTTTATTCGATCTCCGGGAACTGGTCAAAATCTCTTTTTAGTGCTATTCAATTCAGTTGAATTAAAAAAAGATATTGAAACCCAAACCTAACGATCTTTTTGGATTCACTTTTGAACATTTGGCTTATTTGTTATCTCAAAATTCCTTTGAGATGAACATATGTTTTCAAACGCAGCTTCACTACAGCTGAACAAATAATCAAATAATATGACGATTTGTAGGAATCAGCACTATTCAGGCTCAGAGCATAAGCGACAAATATGTTCGTTTGCCTTTCGATTGGGATAGGGAAAATCCGCCATCTTGCGTTGTTTCAACTCCACCCACTCAACCCACCCCCCTCGTTCATCCTCTGCGGCTTCTGTGCAGTGTTCTTAATTTATTATTATCATTCTCTCGCGTGATATGCCCTCAAGCCGAGCGTGGAAATTAAAGGAAACTTGAGAGCGTCTTTCCGATGGTTTTCCGCCAGACTCCATCGAAAATATCCCGGGCGCTTTCGGTTTCGCAAAACGGAGACAAAGTCGAGGGGGGAGAGGGGGGTTGTCGGGTGTTCGCGCCTCATACACACACACATACACGCCTAGACACCGTCGGTGGTCGAGGACAATCTAACTTGACGGAGAAATCAAGATAGTATATATTCATTATTTTTTCCAGAGAATATTCTCGTGTTTTTAATAAAAATTCGGATATGTGGGAGACAAAATTGCTGCGTGAAATGATCAAGTGCCAATCCAATGTCTCGCGTTCAGTCGTGTCAATTCGTGTTGTCCCTGATTATTGTCGCTGCAAGGTGGTTTGGATACGGCGGGGGGATGCCGAGCCCCGCATACATTCACACACGACGAGAGCGCTTTTAGCGTTCAATTTAATCTCTGCTCTTACGGGATTACGCGGGGACTAAGAGCCCGCAAACGGGAAGCGAGAGAGAGACGCGCCGGTGCACCCCGGCACCAGCTCTCGGCCTCTTCTCTCTTTCTCTGTGCCCACTGATTTAGCCAGAGTCCTCGCTGGGGGGAAATAGAAGCGTCCGGTACTCACTCTTCCTGGCCGGGGGTATATTCGTTGGTGTTCGCCCACCTCACTCTTTATCTCTCTCCTTAATCCGATTCCCCGTGTTCCACCTACCACCTCGCATCGCCCACATGCGGCCGTGTTCGGCCGCCGTGACGTCACCATGTTGACGATGATGTGAACTGGCAGAGTGCAGGCGCCGGTCGCATTTAACAGAAATATTTATTCCGGTGGTGCTGTTACAGTGCTGTAAAAAAATTGACGTCGAATTGTTTCGTTAGTGCTGATAAAAAGGTAGTTTAGTTAATTGTCGATTGTGTATTTGCAAAATGTGTAGTTTGGTTCGAATTGCTGTTTCACTTTTGATTTCTTTGCGTTTCTGTGTATGCTGGAATTCTGCAATGGCTGATGCATTCTGCGTACGTCTGTCTGGTTTTTGGGTTTGTTCAATTTGCACATATTTGTCGAACTTCAAAAGGGCACTTCCGTAATGCGCACATATTTATGGGGACTTGTCGCTGAGTTGTGCGATAAGGTAGTTAACATTGCCAAATTGGACAGCGATGATTGAGTTTCGCAGTCGTCTGATGAAGGCCCACAATTCAAAATCAATCGACTAACAAGTTGTGATTGCTTACCTATAAGGGGCAGCATTTCCATGTGGTTGGGTTCAACGTTTGTCAGCGCCATTCAACGGCCACATTCTGCTACTCATCTGCCCGAACCCTTCCGACCGAATAATCGAGAATTTGGAACGCGGCCCTGTTTTGAAATTGCTCGAGTGCCATCTGTTGGCCAATGCGGTAAAAACACGTTTTACGCAGTCGTCTGCGAGAAACCATTAAAACCGTTTTCCCTTTTATTTCGGTTTTTAACCTTTCCTTTTGTTGTTTTTCCCTTTCGCATCTCTTTAAAGCCGGGGGTTGTCGTTTCGCTAGTCCTCCGGACCAGCGCCCGGACCATTTGCCGCTACTTCTTCCAAGTTGGGGAAACGCTTGTGAAGTACAGTGAGAAAGAGGGCGAAGGCGACAAAAAAAAAGTATTTTCGACACTATAGCAAAGCAGCCTTCGTTTCGAAAAATAAAAATAAAAACAACAAAACCCATTTGCGAGCGCAAAGTGTGCTAGCCTATAATATTCGTTAAGTAGAATTTGGGCCGCTTAACACTGGTACCGATCCGACAAAACGACCTTTTGCTCCCCGCTCGAGTGGTATGCGCAATTTTGTGCATCGCCTTTCACCCCCACCCCACCCCTTTCCACAAATCTCCTCCGCTCGCATCAGAGGGGGAGGGTTTCCACTTCAGATGAGACGAGCTGCACCAAGATTTTTTGGTACTTTGTTATGCATTTTCTCGCAATTTGATCTTAAAAGTGCCGATTTTTGCAAGTTCGGCAAATCGGGGAGACGCTCATGCCGCCTGAACTGGAGCGAGCGACCGCAACGCCGCATTAAACATGACACGAGAGTTCAGCTAAGGTATCTGGTTGGTGTAGTGGTCCGATTACTACAACCGTGATCACGGATTCAATTCCCGGTCGAGACACTCGGATTTTTTCGGGCAAGACAAACATTCCTGCTTGCGCCTTCCTTCTGGATTAGAAGTAAACCGCGGGACCTATGACTGTATTATTTCAGGTACTCTTTAGAGATGAATCCCTTGATAGGTCTGAAACCGAGGCTTGGTAAAATTACCATCTCGCTTCCTGGGAGGTTTTGGCAAGCAATGATACTGCATTTCCCTATAATCTTTTCAGACTATCTAGTAGTGCTGAGCTGAATGTATCGGCACTTTCTACCATTTGGTTTTATCTAATGAGAAGTTTGAGCACAGGAACTTCGATCTCGGATTCGCGCGATAAGAAGTGCACGAGTCCGGTAAGTTTGAGGTTGTAATTGTTGAAACTATTTGACCATTGGGTCTACATTTCGAGAATGCAACTGTCAACTGTCGCTCATCGGTTATTAGTCGCGTCAGCGCTCGCTACCTAAATACACATCAGTGTATGTACGAGGGTGTGGGGCTTATATTCCCTCGTCACATTCCACCCGCGCACCCCTCACCTATTATGCCGGCAGACCCCCGTTAACCCACACTCATGCGCGCCGACAACGAATTTTTTTTTCTTCCTTTTTCTTCATCTCTCGCGATTTCTCGAGCGCTCTCGTTGCCAGTTCGACCACACTTTACATGTCGCCTTGTAATCATCATTATCCTCTTGGCTGCCATACAAGCCCGACTACAATCCCAAACACCCCCAACTTCTCAACCCCGCCCTCCACCCCCGACTCTTTCGTCGACCAATCAGCGGACGACGAGTGAATTTCGCGCTGGTGCCGCCGCGAGCGCGCGTGCAGGGGCTTCAAAACTTTGTTGTTTCGAGTTGGGGGCGACTTAGCAAAGCGTGAGCGCATAAAAGTTTACGGCCGTTAAAGGTCTATCACATGTTTTGCTCCTTTACATACGGGATAACGCGCCTTTGCAGTCGTTGCTGCCGTGCGACTTGGCTTTAAGCGAGTTAGTGGTTTTTCGGCGCACCCCTCCCTCTCTCTCTTATCCTTATTCTGATGCCGTCGTGGTGACGGCCGCGTCGTACTCTTTTTGCTCGATTAAACACTTGTGTTTCGGCCTTTTTTTGTTTTTCAATTCTAAACTCGTGTTTCTGCGGCGGAGGTGGATCTGTTTTGGGTACGAAAGGGCTGCTGCAGTGGATGACGTAAATTTGGGGGTGGGTGGTGTGAGGTAATGACCGGATGCAGTTTATGGGCATGTCTTCCGGTTTAGAGATTTGTTCTGGCCGCCCGTCTCACTGACGTTCGTTGGTTTGTTGTAGGGTTATGATTTTGTTGGATAAAATGATTTACGTCCGCAATTTGAAGCTGTCGTCAAGAATCCCCTAGCCAATGACAATATTCAGGGTTAGCTGGAGTTATTATGTTGGAGTTATTTATTTATTTGTTATAACGTTTTCGAATTTATTCCTGTGTTAATAGCAAAGTACTCCGCAACTTGAAAACGTTTTTTAAAAAGTTTTTCTTATTGTAGCAAGTTGTTCTCGCAAAACTTTCTACGATCAAAACCCAACATCAGAAAATCATTATTTCTTATTACTCTACTCCGTATTACTTTTGCATGCTAATTGTTCATGGTATTGTGAGTTGTGGAATACAGTTTATGCAAATTTTCCTTCCTTTTTTAAATTATTTGTCGTCGAAATTTGAATGCAAATGTTCATGAGATGGGAACTTTTTATTACATATTTATTCCTGTTTTTATCCCCCCGCACCATTTCGAGCTTCGTCCATTTAAGACGTACGCTCTCGTATTAAGTCTAATGGTGCACCGTACAGTAGCTATCGCGGCCATTAAGCACAACACACACATTTGCTGGGCGCATTTCTATGGCTATCCTGCAATACACCCGAGTTGTGTGTGATTGCCATTACACGGGGGCAGCACGACCACATATGCGAGACACAGCGGGAATTCACCGCCCGATCAGTATTTTGAGAAATCGATTTTAGGAAATTTGCTTGCTTAAAATTTTGTTTGACCGTCGACAATGGATGCTGGTAGTTTTTTTTTTGTTTCACTATGGTGAACTGCAGGTGGCGCCTGAAGCGTCAGTAGCGTCGCATTAGTATAAGCGGAGCTATGCACTTTATGCGCACTTTTAAACTCAAATGAAGATGCTTCAAAGCAAAGATGATCAAAGCACTAATGACTGGATTAAGACGAGAACGACCCGTCGTGGCGCAGTTGGTTAAGCGACGGACGGCGGTTCGGCGGTCCCGGGTTCGATTCCCGGCGCGGGCTCTCGATTATTCGATCTCGGGGTACTGGTGAAAATGTGCCTCTCACATAGTGCCTAAGCACTGAGTGGGGTACAGAATCTTACTGTTGTGACCCGTCACTTCAGTGAATTAAAAAAAAATGTGCAGTGTGGTGGCACTGCGGCTTACCAGCGTATGGTCCAGGCGAGGAACAGAAGTGCCTCCCTGGTTCGCATCTGGCGATCTCCTCGTGGTGTCGCGATCCCCCACCAATGGCGAGACAGTTGCCGCATTAATGGTTAGAGTAAATATGCAATGATGCATACCTCTGTCGGCCACTCGTTGAAGCCTAATTAATCGATGTTAAGATCAATAAAATTTCGATTAATAAGAGCAGTTCGAGTTAATCGGAGTGGTCAGCAGAGCAGGTATCCTTCATCTGGGGGACCCCGTCCCAATATCGGTGAGGCTGTGGGAGAAATATGGTGGAAGTGCTTCTTGAAAACATTAATATGCGTCATTCTCGAAGGCAAACCATTCTCTGCTTCATTGGCCTGTGTACACTCTTCCACGACTTCTCGTTCTCACGAAACGCTAATATTTACTAGGCTTTCAACATTCAAGTCAGATCCGGCCTTATTTTTCTCGTCCTATTTTCGCCCGCCTTCCATTTTTTGTGTGCTTTAACTGCGTCTTCCCCTTAAACCGGCGCGTCATTTTTTCCTCCATCCCGGAAATCTCGGCTCTCTCTCTCGCTAGACTTATTGTCACCACTGTTTAGTTAAAATAATATTGCTGGTCCGAGTGTTGGCGTCTTCCCAGTTGTGTAATGACGGTTACGCTGGATCGACGAGGCGCAAATTCGTTCGACTATCGTACACAGAGCTGCGTCATATTCTAGGGGATCGCCATCTTTTATGATGTATGGTTATTCAGGCGTAAGAGAATCGCTGCAGCCGAAATTATTTTATTAACGTCCATTAGTTATGGTTTCGTCCTAGATTCCACATAGATTATAAGAATTTTCGAAATTGTGCAACTTTGTTCGACTTTATTGCGACGCTGCAGTCCTGGTGACCCTGTATTCGAATTCCAGCAACTGTATAACTTAATTTTGTTTCAAAATTCTCTCACGCTTTTTTTATTATTTGCACGCTGAAGCAGTTTAAGTTTTACTTCTTAGGGAACCGTCGATTTCTTTGGACCAATACGTGTAGTTTCAAATCGAAAATGCTGGAGATTTCAAACTTCCGAGCGGGGTTAGTACCAGTCGAGATTGCAAATTGAAACGTCGGAAAAGCTCGATCGTGTAGTATTTTTATTCTTGTTTATCTACATTCGATATTGCCCAGAATGTTCTGTCTGGTTGGTGATCAGGCGTTGTCACGATTTTCGCACCCTACACTCTTGACGAATCCCGAATTTGGTCTCCTAACCACCCACTCCTTCCCCCCATCCCTATCCCCATCCCCACCAAAATTAACGGCTGTCCGGCACCGCCCAGCCCCCTCTCCTCACTTGCCTACGCAACATATTTATTTATATGTTCGTTTTTCGTCCGAAACGGCCAAAGTTGTCTGCATTCGGCGTCCGCGAGTTTTTCTGTCTGCTCTGATGAGGTTCTCGAGATAATATCTGGACAGCGACAATTGCTAGCTCTCGCCCTTCGTCCCCTTACTCCCTGCCTGCTGGTCTCCACACCACTCCCATGTCTTGGACACGACTCCCTCTTTACTCCTGAGACCGCTTCTTGGTTAGCATCACATGATTCAGGAATCTGCAATTTGAAAATTCTTTCCTTGTCAATGTAATGAATTTTAAATTCTTTTAATACTTAGAATTAAAGTTTTTTGTCAAAGGTCTGCATTCTAAGGTATTTTTTTTGGCTGGTATTTATTCTAGTCTTCCCTCCTCCATTCAAATTCAGACACGAGCTCGAACCCGTCACTCTGGAACTTATCGAACTATATCTGTTGGTCTCTGGAGGGAATCCTGTCTGTAATTTGGTTGGCGACGGGCGTCTTGTGGTCTGTCTTTACCCCCTTTTCTCTCGTGTCGAAATAATTTCGTTTATGGACGCGAAAGCACAACGCAACATGCTCTCGCTTCTTAATGCGAGTGCAGAAATTTCCAAAATTGTCGTAGACAGTCAGTCGCGGCCACTCGTAAATTACTGCTTGGCACCATCAGCAGAAAAGAACTCAGTTGGGTTTTTTTTCTTCTGGTGACTCCGCTATTAACGCGGCTGTCAATTGACAAAAACCTTCCCTCCCCCCCTCACTCCATTTACCATCAGTCCAGCTATGAATCCTCTGCCATATTATTTTGTTTTGTGGACCGGAGGATCGCTCCTGTTGATAGATAATTTGTCCCCAAAAACTTTCCTCTCGTTTTAGTCCGCGTCACTTGTGTTTTATTAATATTAGTGTATTATGTCAATGATGTGTATCGCGATGAGCACTGACCTAAAACATAAACTCAGATAGACATAAGGAAAAGTGTATGTAGTAAACTCGGAACTCCGAGCGCTGCGGAACAAAATTCTAGTTGGATTGTCGTTAGTCTTCCTGTCGATTCTATTCATAATTGCTGGTCATTTATAGGCTAGCTGTTGAGAAGGCGCCTGTGCGTTATCTTAAGCATTTCTTTTTAATTCATCCTTAAGTATTTCGATTTATTCATGTACTCAAAATAAACAACCCACGGTAATATCTGTCGTTTGGACATCATACAGGTTTAAGATTTTGACAACAGTATGGCGGATTTCCGCTTTTTTAATGACCGAATTAGCCCAACATCGCACAACGCCCGGGTTCGATTCCCGGCACGGGTTCGGAATATTTCGATCACTGGGTACTGGTGAAAATGTGCCCCTCACATAGTGCCTAAACACCAAGAGGGTACAGAAAATCCTGTAGAGCTGTTGACTACAGGGAAAAAACAAAAAAATAGACAATGAGCCTTCGTTTTTGCTGGCCTTTTAAAGCACATAGACCACGAACGGAAACGACCGAAACAGAGATTCATGTAAACGAAAATGAGTTGAACTTCGATTATATATATATATATATATATATATATATATTCCTTTTTTTAAATATCTGCCCCCATTACTGTAACAGTCGGTTTACACTGCTGTATCTATCCAGCTTTATTTATCCTTATGACATCGTCCCTATGACCAGCTATTGAGAAACAGAAACATACTTTCTATTCCAGTTATTGTGAAATAGACTTTGAGGTATAAGAATATGTAATTTAGATTTGAATTGTTTGGCTCATAATAGGATTCAATTTTATCAACTCACGAATCACAGCGCGGGCCACTTTTCTTGCGGCCACCCTGCGAACACGATTCTGCCGCCATTCTCGGGATTGGTAGAGCTCCACCGTAGCGAAGGCCAGCAGCTCTCGAGGTACTTGGGGTCGGACTAACTCCCGCGGTGCGCTAATGCAATTAAACCTCTGGCCTAACCCCTTGCTTGCGCCAGTCTTAGACGGAGCTCTCTGCGCGCTTGTTCCCACACTCAACGGGGGAATTACAATAGCGCTTGCCCCCTTGTACACACCGCACACGTATTCATATGTGCCCGAGCAAGATACATATTATACGCCGCATTTACTCTCGCCACTTGTTATGCTGCCGTGATTTTTCCCCTGCACTTTATCCCGACCGAAATCGTTGTAGTCTTTGGTCCGCGTGGATTATAATGTCTAAATGGCCGGCAGTGTCCAAGACCCATCCTATGTTCAGGCCTGGCGTGGCTTAGTTGAGCGAGATTTCGCGTCACTGTCCATTAACTGCGCTCTAAGTTTAACGGTCGTAAAAATATTGCGTTTTTCTTTTCCTTATTGTTATCCATTCGGTGACCGTTCCACAAACTGATTACCGTTCATTTAGATGTGTTTTCTCAGTGAGGTTGGAACTGTGCAACGAGGATAAAAGATCTAGAGTTCAGAGTCATATATTAGTTCCGCGCCCGTCGAAAATGTAGGTTTCATCCGTTGCTCACCAGATTCGCTAGGATCTTGCTTGAGAACGGGGGTGCCCAGCACCTAGCGGCCAAATGTGATCACTGCTGCTTTTGGCTGGCACCTTCAGGTACAGAAATGACGGAAATCTAGCAAACTGTTTCCGGAATGTTACTATGAATAGTGAGAGTTGCAGCTGGGTCTTTCAGTTCGTTGATGGGAACATGACAATAAGTTATTGAGCCGGAATGACCCCGCCGTGGCAACTGTTTTTGTGAGTACGCAGCAAGAACAAGAACCTATAAAAAAATTATGGCGCCATCTGGTGGTTGAGAATAGGCACTTAGCACCAGTGATGAGTTTTCGTTATTGTGGATTGTTCTTCCATGTAAGAAAATAATCGATATTTCTTAAGTCTTATTTGGTATTAAAAAAAAGAATCACAAATCTGGTTGCCTTTATTTGTGTGTGTAGATTTGGGGAATTGCTTTTTTTAGTTAATCTTGGCCTTCGCAAGTCGCTGGGGGTGCACATTTAAACGTTAATGGCCTCTAACCCGGATTCGGTGCTTGGATAAGGTTTTTTTTTTGCTCCTTCGTCAGGGATAGTTGAGGCGGTCGGTCGGTAAAAAGGCCGACAATATCGTATCAGTGCTTTTCTAAAGTGAGTTAACCCGGTCGCCAATAACTCTGTGATTCTGCGTTCGAGTTCCAACCGAGCGACTGACGACCGAACAGAGCGGGTTAAGCCGGGTCTGGTAGAACGCGCGATGCGCATTAAACGCGGACACAAAGTTGACTGTGGGCGAGGCGCGTGCCGAAAACCAACGAGAAATAAATGAAGGAGCCCGCGCTCGTAAAATCTCTTTTTGTCGGTCGTTTTGTCTTTGAAGCGCCCGTGATGCCCACCTACCGACATCTCCTCGCCGGGACTAGTGTGTGTATGTGTGCCTATGAGATGGGGCGGTCAGGAAGGGTGATGGTGGGGTAGTTAGGGTCGAGACCGGGGGAACGGGGGTGGTCCGCCGTTCATCTTCATATATTCATGCCGTGACAGGGGTGGAGGACTCTCGTCGTCCTTGTCCGTTGGGTGGCGCTGCCCGCCACCGCCTCATCCCGGAATGCGTGCCACCACCACCACCACGCCACCCACCCCCTCTATATTTATATAGCCGGCCCCGACCGTTTTTAATGTCGGCCGTTAAAGCTTGGCTGGCATGCCGGGGGCGCCGCTAACAATGCTGCGGGCTCCACTCTCGACATTTGTCAAGGGTCCGAGATTCCCCTCCTCCCCTACCACTTCCCCTGTTGGTATATGTGTGTGTGTGTGTGTTTTTGCTCGCCTGCGTGAGAGAGCGGGGAGACTGCATTGCAAACGCCTGTCACAATTCGCTGCTAGGAATCTGCAAAATCCTATGCTTCTTTTCGAACTAGAAATACTTGTGCTAAGTGTAGTAGCTAGTCGTGTCATCTGTAGAAAAAATTGACGTTTCTCCGTGGAATCGCCATCTTTGCGAATGCCCACCGCGCATATGAGGCGGAAGATTTCGGAATAGGCAGAAGCAGAATTACGAATCCTCGGAATCAATGTTACACATTAACATTAAGGCGTAAGAATCGAGTGATGGCTATTTCAGGTAGCGCTTTAAAATAATCATATACGAAAATTATGTGAAAAGGATATTTTTATTTTCTATTATACAGTTTTATTTTTTGTTAATAGAGGCTCGCCATCTCGTCGATTTATTTCCCACGGGTCTGTCCCGTGCTTGTTCTATTAAAGTTACACATGCTTTGTAATCGCCATAATGCTACGGCGCGGCGATAAATCAAATTATACGACTCGTCGTAGCCCAGTTGGTTTAGCGACTGACTGTGGTTTCGGCGGTCCCGGGTTCGATTCCCGGCGCG
>JAQGBY010000824.1:0-36371 GCA_034698785.1 Mycogona germanica
ATCTGATTGAGTCCTGCAATCCCCAATTATCTCAGTGATTAACTATCATCGGCTCCTACCTCCTTATTTGAATTTACTTCGAAATGTTCAAATAGTTTTGGTTCCAGTCTGCTGAGGAATACATGTATAGTGAGTTGAGTGAGTGTCCGGGGTCGTGCGACATCGTGACGATATTTACCGTCAATTTTAAAATTGCATAACATTATTTAATCAGAAATGTAGATTTAATTTTTAAAACGTTGACTGTTTTAGGTGATATAATCGATCACTATGTCAAGCATAAAAATTAGTTGTCTTGGAAATAGATCTTTACGCTTGTTGATAACATAATTGACATGGTTATATTGTCAATGAAAGAAAGCGTAATAAATTTGTGGCACTATACAGCTGTATTCAGGGGTGAAAAATTGGCTTGAAAAGTCTCAAGCACTAAGCACAGAACGGGACTTTAGAGAATCAACTATGTGGAAAAGAAACAAACTTACCAGTATATCTGAATGGCAATGACCAATGAACTGTGCATATGGGGTGTTGGTATTAATAATTAGGCGGAAGATGACGTATTTCCTGTACGGTTGGTAAACACAAACATCAAAACAAGTGATAATATGCAGGTGCTATATATAGCTAACCTTTTCTAATTGTAACCATGCACAATTTTTTTAAATTCCAAAGTTTGATTCTTATCACGCGGGCCATATGACCATTTGCTTTTATCTATTCATTGTTTTATATACAGTGGCTGCTCCTTAACCCTACTTCCTTTATGTCAGCGTTGGGCATTTGAAGTTTCTGTCGTGTTTGATTGAGGTGCGGTGTTTATTTGTCTGACCTTCCATTGTTTTCGATATTGGCGGCTGCCTATGATGTCTTTTAAAGTAGTTTAGTTTTGCAGACTTCCTAGGAGCACAATGCCGATCGATTCCGACCGCTCGACTCCAGGTGTGCATGTATATGAATATCGGGCTGCCAGATAAAGTGCTTACTATATTAACAAATACAAATGTTTATCTATTCTTGCCTATTTTCTATTAATAAGTCTAAATCCAAACACTCATTTTAAGCCAACAGATGTTTCAAAAACAAATGTTCTATATTCGTAGCTTAGCTTAAATCCCGAAAGTTACTAAATTAATTAATAATACGGAACTATAAATATAATGTATGGGAGTAATCATTTAATTATATTCATTAATCAATTTCGTTTCAATAATATTATGAATGGATTATGAATAAGCAATTTTATCGACACTAAACATAATCGCATTTAAAATGGTTTTAAAAACTGACCAGTTGTTCTATTTTAGATTTACAATTAAGGTCATTAGAATTTAGGTCATGTCTAGAAATATTCGAAATTTACTTTATTTCTCGGTAGAATATTGAAATTACATGCAGTAATGGTTTCGAGAATGTTTCTTAGCAGTTCATTTTTTACGCTGTAATTTTATTGATTGGCTAATTTCAACTTTTTCTACGAAGTGAAAAGAAACACGATGAATTTACATTTGCTCAATTGTGTTCAGTTGCGGAATTGTTGAAATTTCTTGTACGGAAATGCCATCGACTATTCAGGTGATGTTTTTTTTCTGGTTCTGTTTTTGCACAGCTCGCGTGACTGGCGGTGATTTACAGAGTTAAATTTGTAGTCGGCTTTTTGCCAAATAGAACGTCAACACAATTTAATGTGAATAGCGACAGCGGAAATCATATAGGTACGGAGGTCAGAGGTTAGTTACAGCGACCTCTATAGTCACGTACAAACGGCACTCGGAGGATCCAGATTCATGCAGTTTGAAACGTGCGTGAACAATGTCGTAGCAATTCTCACACTTTATTCGCGCATCGCATTATCACTAGACGGCGCTCTTAATTTTTTTGGACAAGCAAATGAGACATTAGGGTCCAATTGGCACCGCTTGGAGCGGTTCGCCAAACGTAAACTAACTAGCCGAAATTACACCAAATGTCCAACAGCGGCCCACCACACCCTTTGGTAGAGAATAGTAAAGCAGCTGAGTGGCAGAATCACTCTAAGACTTATAATCCTGAGTTTCGGAATATTATTTCCATTTATGGAAAAATTAGGTAAATATTTAAATAAATGCGTCACAATGGATTACAAACATAGCCTTAAAATCCACTATGCCTCCCCAAGAATAAATGTAAATATATTTTTAAATAGATAACTTCAAACAATACACTAATATCATGGACATGATTTTACGAATATGATCTCGAGAACAACATACATGTCCTTTAATCAACTGCAATAAGCAACAGAAAGATTTACCTTTAATTAAATTTCACTGCTGATTGTTAAATCAGTACGCAGGCCTACTAACTCAGAAAGATGTGGACATTAATTATTTCAAAGCCACAACACAAATCGAAGCTGGTACGGTCGAAAGGATTAAAAAAATTACAAATAAAACAGTTACCGTTGTATTAGTTTAAATTAATAATAATTAGTATTTATTTAATTTAATTTTGACATGCGCTGCTTAAAAACACTTTTACATCAAGATATTTTAATGGAAAAAATGTACGAGGTTCTAAAAAGTCACAACAAAAACAGTGTGTGTTTGAGTGGGGAATCGTCATGTATAGCGTATGGGAATTGTATATTTCAGCTCAGTGCTCCATCAAGGCGAAACGCCAAACGTCAGAATTGCTGGAGGCTTTTATTCCAGTATGATTGATGGTGAAAGGGTTAACTTTAAAAAGTATTGCAAGAATGAGTGAGAAGTTTCTATTGCGCCCACAGCTACGTAGACTAGATCACTTTTTTTTGTCCTGGTCAGAAATGTTGTAATTGTTCGCTCGCTGAGAAGATGTTTGGCAATTAAAACGATTAAGTTGCGATAGACATGCATTCCAGGGAATTTCCGCTCGGCGATCAGAAAAGTTAATTTCTGATCGATGTCATGTTTGAACCATTTAAGAGTACATGCCTTTGTTGTCGGCATCAACGGGTGAAAAATTTCATATTTGAGAGCACTTTTATTTAGATCTTTTTCTTGTAATCGCAAATCGTTCTGGAAATTTATCCGATACTTTTTTTTAAAAAAAATAAACGTATTATCAATTTTGGTGCACACACGGTTAATCCTAATAGGATTTGGTAACGTCTATTCATTTGGGCGATTTCTCGTATTTTAATACATACACCTTTTAGTATGAGCCAATATCGAGATGCTGAGATGAGAAGATGTTTATCTATTTATCTATATATTTGTAAATTTCTGTACAATGATCAATGTTTCAAGCTCACTAAACGTTTGCAAATTGGATGGATTCTGCAAATTGTGTTCCAAAGTAATGATTGTCTTTGTCAATTTGTGATGTATTAAAAAGCCTCTTTGATTCCATTATTTTGCGGTGGTGTACTAGAGTATTACTCATTCGGATTAAAACATACTTTTAAGCAATACAAATTACTGAAGGTTGAATCTAATCATTAGTTGTTGATTCGCTATTACTAAGAAAAGCAAAAAATATATCCAATAACTGGACTCGCCAAACCTAAATCAGAATCTGCACACCTCAAGTGTTTTATCACATGTCCAAGCTGTTGAACAGAAACATTCTAAACATGGGAATTAAATTTTTAATTGGATTTTCGCTTTCATGTTCTTTAAACCTAGAGAAAACCTAGAGAACATGTGTCTGGGAATTGTTTTCGTGATGTGAAGTGTGTGGGAAGGAAACCTCTTTCCGTCGGACGAGTCATTTTTCGTCCTAGGAACGACATAGTGCAGGTACAAAAACCATAGGTGCGCTAGGTGAAGCTCCACCACAGGAATACGCTCAGAGAGCATCTTCGGAGAAAGCGGAATCGCTCGAACGAGAAGCGCGAGATCTTCGAGCCGGGGGAGCCGCGTGTTCTCTCAGTTCCATTTCCCTCTTTCGGTTTCCTGACAATGGCCGGATGTGGTAAGTGGTTCGTTTTGGGTGAAAGGAGATCTGGAACCTACGCGCCCACATGGCCTGCAGCAGACGAACGATGGCTTGACCGTGTACTGTCTATATCTACGATCGCCAAGTTTGTATCCTGTAAGAAAAACTGGCGACGACGATACAAGACGATATAAGTTCGTCATTTCTAACCAATCGAACTAAACATCATAAAAACAATGAATTAATTTTAAATTAAATTAGCAATAAACAGATACGAGTGTGCACTGTATATTTCATTGCGTCTGGTGGGGCCAACGAAATATGAAATCGATTTCACTGTAACGTCAATTTTTGAGTCTTATATACTTGCGAACAAAGAAAACATCTCAGATTCGAGATGCCAACAACCGAGGTTCGAAGACAGTCCGAGCCTCCTGCATTCGCCACCCCCGAGTTTCATGTTCTCAAATTGAGCCTGTACAGAATACAACCAACATCTAAGATTCTCAAATTTTTCTGCCCAGATATTATTGAATACATGACTCTCGAAGACAGCCTCTAGATCCTTAATTTTTATATAATCTTGAGAAAATTGATACCTGATTATGAATTCAAAATAGCGCCCAATGTTGGGTTACGCAAATAGTTGTTACCGACATTATTTTTTTTCTTTTGAGAAATAGATCGAGATCAATACACTTGACAATAAACATTTTTATTTCCTAACATTACTACGGGAATGAATGAACACTTCTCTTAACAGATGAGCTTTCTTTCCCGCACACGTGTCACACAGCTGTTAAGATAAAGTGATAAACAAAGGATTTCCAAACCACGGGGTTCGAGCAAGAAGAATAGTAATGCACTGACAAAAAAACGAGATAAAAAAACGGAAATGCTCAATTTTCAATAGGTTTTAATCGCTCTAGAAATTAAAGAGTGAAAGCAAAAGGATTTTCCCCTCGTCTGTTCTTCTGCCTGGAGCTAGTAGCGCTCATCGTGTGCTTCGCCACGCTGCACAACGCATGGCACAGTTTTAATTCCATTCATTTCAAATGTCCCCGAGTGTGAAGAGCCGCGTGACATTTAATGAGAACGCACGGGATCTGTCGCATTGTCACGTCAGTGTTGAACTACTGCTGAGCTCGACGAGAAATTCGAATGAGAATTCGGCACAGCTCTATTGACAATCTGGATTCAATTCCGGGTTGTGATTATAAATGACTAGCCCACTTTTTAGGTTAATGTGTTTCCGTATCATCTTGCTATTTTTTTATCAAACAGCGTTATCCATATTTTCCCCATTTACTAGTTCGTGTAATCTTTTTATACCAGAATTTCCATAATTTAAATAATTTTAAGGTAAATTCAAAAAATCAAGACATTAACAAAAATATCAAATTAAACAATTAACTAATAATATTGTCTAAATTTTTCCTTAGAGAATTTAAAAATTACGAAAATTAAATTAAATTCTTGTTATAATATATACAGAGTATAAATGTATATAAGTACGACTCGTCGTAGCCCAGTTGGTTTAGCGACTGACTGTGGTTTCGGCGGTTCTGGGTTCGATTCCCGGCACGGTCTCTCGAAAATTTTGATCCCGGGGTACTGGTCGTTCACCCTCGCACAGTGCCTAAGCACCATGAGGGGGACGTAACGCCTGTGGAGCGATTGGCTAAAGTTGATTGGAAAAAAGAACATTTTAATTCTATCTGCTATTTTAAATTTCTTCTATCTTTTTAACCGTTTCGTGATGTGATTGGACCGAAGTTCATATATTGAAGCCCACACACAAATAGGCTAACGACCTTATATTTGAATAGATACAAGTATTGCCTATGGGATATCTTTAAAAAATATTTCTCATTCCTGAAAAAGCTGCATCCTGGTCAACCCAAAATTGAACATCTCGAGCCTACTCGAGAACGGAAAATCTGCGGCGGGACTCGCGCAATGCACCTAAACACCAAAATACCGTATAATGTAGCGACCACCCATAATTTTGATTCTCAAAAAATAATTTCATAAATTGTTTGTTTTGCCTAAAGTCGTTTTTTCCCGGTACACACACGTATACTCATTGAAATGGACCACGGATTACACGTTACTGTAACTATGTTGGCACACGGTGCATTCTGGTTATGAAATATGGCCGCACTCTTTCACTCGTTGGTGCGTTTATTTTTTTCAAACATAATTTTCCACGATTTCAATTTGCGACGTGGAAATAATAGTGTTTTCGGACGCGAATAATTTATGGTTAGGTCTACATGTAATCACGTGGTGGTGGTGGTGGTGCGTGTGGGAAAATAGGATGGCTAGTACACGTCGTCTATGCATGCTTATGTGTGAGCGACTTGTAACAGGTTCTGTGCACGTACGCGCTCTTTCTGGTATTATATTTTTGTTTTATAGGAAAGGTTAATTTAACCGTGCTTCGACGGACCCCGGCAGCATCTTGCAGCACGGGCGGTCCCTACTGCTACGGCTTATTCCGTTTCTTTTGACAAACTGTTAAGGGGGGACTATCCCTTAAGGCCACAGGAGGTCCTTAGGATTTTGCATTGAACGTTTCATTCCGAAGTTGGGATTCTTACGGTGTACCTGATATTGCTCAGGGGCTCGAGTCAGACACTTTCTCTCTTATTATGAAGGAAGACGTGTGTAGGAATTTCTCTCCGCCGACAAATTCTGGAGATGTCGGTCGGGAATTGAACCCGCGATCACGGGCGTAGTATTGCGACGTAAACGCGTTCAATTTCATTGTGTGATATGGTGCGTGCTTCGATTTCTCTGCACATTGCGCATGAACTCGAATGAATTTCAGGAAATGGAAATTCGATTTTTTACCCACATTGGTGTAGGATTTTTTGTTTTCCATCCACAGTCAAACTAAAGACTCATTTTGATTCAAACCAATTCTTCTTTTAGCCTATTAGCCTATAACTCCGAATATGAAACCAGGTATCTTAATCGAATATGTAAGTTCTTAAGCTCAGATCTTTTCAACAAGTGTTGCCAATAGAATGTGCGCATACGTTTTGCTATCAGAGAGTATATTTGGGAACTGAGGCCACCGATATTTCAAAGCAAAGTTTTGCAATCAATGAATCAGCCCTAATGTTATTAATTGTTGTGAAACAATGTAAACACCAACGTAAAAATCAATTGAGAGGTTTTCCCGAATTCAGTGTTTGACGAATTAATGACATAAATCGATTTTTTTAAACCGATTATGTTCTATCTGCAATAATGCCAACCGATGTGAATATTTTACCTTGCATGCGCATTTTTTTACGAGAGTCAAGTCTTTTGTTTCACAATAGAAAGTACATTCCAATTCCGGCAGTGGTTATGAGCTGTAAAGCACGATCACTCGCAAAATGGGTTAGCCTGACAGATGCATTATATTATTTCCAAAATATGAGAATAAATGGTGTCTTTTTCTTTTTCCCACTGTGACATATTTCAAACGGAAAAAGTTGTCAAAACTAAAATCTGGGTCGTTTCGGTCAGACGACTCTCTTTCGTCGGGGGACGCAGTCTTGAGGAACAAATTTTATTTTACAAGTGTTTGTTCGTTGGCTTTTTCGTCAAGTCATTCTGTACCCAGTACTGAAAGCACGCACTCATTCTCTAGTAGTTTTCTTTTCGCCTGAAGAAAGGGAATGATCCCTCTCTCCTCCCAACAAATATTACAGTCCAGGCAATAAGACTAAATAAAATTTTTGAAATATTTGCCAAATAAAATCTGCGTTGAAGGTTCGTATATGGCATAAATACCTGTTAGCCCCTGAAATGGTAATCCAACGACCTGAACTGCAATATGAGACTATTACTTGAACCAATAGTGACAGACAACAAGCAGATTGACAGTATCTATTTGATACTAGTATTACATAATCATGATGATGAACAGTAGCCTGTATAATTACATGAAAATGATAACATTAATTATGATGTTATTTGTGCGTCTGAAGAAGATAATTAAGGAGAAAGTATTAATTATGCGCATGGAATATAATTTTAATTACTTGTGTTCGTTCAATTATTGCCTTGAAGCTCTTAAAACCCGTTTGCATATTGACTTAACTTGAGGGCCAGATAACAGCCATCTGTATTAACAGATCGAATTAAGATAATGCAGGAGTAATTGAAATTGATACGAAGATTGTATCAATCAATAAAGGGAATTAAATTTACATTTAATTAACTACCAAAATATTATAACAAACAGTATTATTAAGTACTATTAGGGGATTAAATACTAAAGGACACAAGTCATATAAAAATGGCATCTGCTACAGGAACAATTATTTTTTAAGTGTAAGCTTTTTTAATGGAATTACTAAATAAATTTGCATGGCTATGAAAAACAAACTGGGTGTATTTATAATGATAGGTTCAAAGAAAAGAAAAGGTGAAAAAGGTGAGAAAAAACAATGAGGTCATCTAGATACGAATGATATTAGAAAATGCGCAAGTTTGTTCGTGTGAATATTTTTTGCGTTATAAATAAAGCATCAGTGATTTTGGAGCGAAAAAAAAGGGTAGACAAACTTTTCCAGAATCTCACACGGAGGCATTGAAATTCACGGATCCTTGAAATCAGGTTAAGCGATTTATGGCGAATTACAATGGAGTGTGGTGATACTTTCACATCGTGCACGGGAGTCCCAAAAAGCCCACGCGTTGATATCGCAAAAACCTTTTACTTTGGGTTGGCATTTGTTTCGCTTTTGCAGTGGACCAGTTTGATCGAGAGAAGCCTCGTCACCGAGGAATATTGACAAAATTACCGGTATACGCCCTTGTTATTTATGTAATTTATTTAGAAAAACTGCTACCGATTTTATTAAATGTTTCCGACATCACGAATATAATTATGTAAATCAAATTCAAATAACGTGTGCTAAAAGAGATTACATTAGTGCATTTATATGTTAGAATATTTCATCTTTGGTTCAGGTTGTTTTTCTTGAAGTGTTCGGATGTAAAAGTGACT
This sequence comes from Mycogona germanica, assembly GCA_034698785.1. Taxonomy (NCBI): domain Eukaryota; kingdom Metazoa; phylum Arthropoda; class Diplopoda; order Chordeumatida; family Chordeumatidae; genus Mycogona; species Mycogona germanica. Next base: position 8,912 of record JAQGBY010000824.1, read on the forward strand.
CTAAAGACTTGTGCGTGGGTATATATATATATATATGCTGTATATATATATGTGTGTGCGTGGCGGGAACGTCTCGAGTGCATGTGGGCTTCAACTCAGCTCAACAATGGCGCGCACTTTTAAAACTAACATTCTCTTCGGTCTGATTGCGCCGAAATTTATTTTACCGTTATTCGCGCGTCGCATACATGTACAAGGCGCGCACACCTTTCGTGTGTACCGTACATGTAAGTACACTCTAAATCAGAACTGTGGTCTGTCATTGTATACCCCTTGCATATCATGTCTCATGGCGTGTGCAGTAACAATTTTACAACAATGAACCAGTGAAATATTTATAGACAACAACAACCCACAACTGATCGCTAAACATACTTTTCCGAAATATTTTGACAGCACGCATATCATTTTACGAATCGTATTTTTGTACCGACATTTAATAGATAACTTTATGACGTCTGTAGGTCTCGGATACGAAAATCAGGATATATCACTATAAAAATTCAGTTTGCATCATCACAAGGATCCGGTATTCCAATTAATTCAGTTGATCGATGTCAACATGTACTTTGTTTCGGGATTTTGAAATGAAAGAAACCAAATTTGAATCACATGGGACAAAAGGCGGCGCTATATCAGTCAAAGTGTTTCGAATGCACTCGTCGAAGCGGTGCGGGGGCTATTATGTGAAAAGAGATTTGAATTCCGGAACTCAGCTCTATGGTAATGCGCGGATTGCTCAGCGATTACGCTGCTTCCTGAAAGCGGGGTAATCGCTACGGGAACCGGGAACGTAGACGCCATGTACTGTAGAATAGATTCGTGCACAAGGTGCCTATAATGTACGTACATGCATTCAAGTGGAGAGGGGAATTCACGGCTGTGGCATGTCATTTGTCAATGCCAGCTTTAAAAACCCCAAATCAAGACAAATACGAGGTGCACATTTTCTAGCCACCAAAGTTTTTTACCATGCCTATTTGCAAAGATTGCGGTACCGGGACAGACGATTTGCTCTATCCAATTCAGTCTTCCATTTATTTTCAAATTTCTGTAGTTGCCGCCTGGAAGTTCTCGAATTGTGGGTCATCAAATTGTAATCACCATCATCATCATCAGCAGAGCAGTAGGCGCCCTCCGCGAAGATCTTGCTGCTGCATATATAGGCTCAGATGTAGTATATCTATATAAAGCATAAAAGTTAATCGGGAGAAATTTGGGAAAATTACCCTAAATTGGTTGGTGGAAGATTGCTAATAAACGGCCATATTTACTCGAATGTTGGAGCAAATTTTTTCGCTCAGCATTCGGTTAAAGTAACAACTTTGTGCCAAGTCTTTTTGCTACTCGTCCATATACTGTATAAATAGGGTTGCCCCACCTAGCGCTTCAGCATTTTCGCCAATACATGAACCCCGAGCGTCTGTTTCGCCTCGTCTTCATTCGGACGCACAGTAGTCCATCCATGTCCCGCGTGTAGTGTATTGCTCAAATGCTTACTACTGAATGTGCAAACTGTGACGGATTCCATGAAGTTTGCAAATCAATATTCTGCGCATCATTTTTTAAAGTTCAACTGTAGTGAAAAAATGCATTACAAGAAACCCCCTTGGTGCGTTGCACTATGTGGATTATCAACTCAGTGTCAATATATCGGTAGACCTATTCACTAGTAGGACCTAGTTCAATAACGCCAATGTTTTCCGTCGTGTTGACCACAAGCCACGGCGCGCGTTCTGATATTTATTGGTGCCAGCCAGCTTCGATCAGAAATATTGACGCACCACCGCGGTAACCGTGACCTCGAATATTCTTTAGAAATACGACTGAAATAGTCTGGTGGTTATATTCATCAATCTCATCAATCTAATAAATACCGCAATGGATCGTGAATCTAAACACAACTTTCATAGAGGTGTTTATTATTAATATTGTGCTACAATTATTCCGTGAAAGACCACAGGAAGTGACGCAAAAGGTGCCACCATTCAGAAAACCGGAGCGCGTTTATCGGATGGATAAGTTGCAAGTGTATAAAGTACAAAGGATACGAACTGTTGTGCTCTAGGAGAGACTTTGATACAAATCGGAAAATGATTCAATGTTTCTCAGGAAAAAATGAAGGATTATTCTTGGAAAATGCCTGAAATACTGAATAGCGTATCTCACTTATTCTAAAAATAAGTACATTTTAAATATTTAAAAAAAAAGTTCGAATACAAGTAGGCCAAACCTGCCCTTGGACAGTACAATATACTCGAAAATCAAACGGCAATTAAAGAAGAAACAGCAGAAGTTGGATCGGTTATCTGCGAAATTTACCTGAACAGCCAATAAAATCGCAGAAAATGGTCTGTGATTTAATTGATTCCTGATGGCAATTGGCGCATAGCCAATAAATTCGTTAAAGAATAGGTATTTTACATAACAACTGCAAGTCAAGTAGACAGATACAGTATACAGACTACAGATTAGTTTATACATTCTAATTGTAATACATGTATTCTCAATTCCACAACCCGCATGCGTTTAATAAAAATATCTTCAGTTCGGGATACCACATATTTATTTTCTGATTTCCACATGGACGTTTCTTTATAACGACATTGCTCGAGCCATAGTTTATCTCGAAATCACCTTGTTTATGCTGGATACGCTCGAGGGCTCGCCATGTGTTTTTGAATCCCTCGCCTATATAAGAGTTGGCTCTCGGCCTGCATAAATTTGCATGCATTTTACGGAGACAGGCGATCGAACCCTCAAATCTCAAGCGTTCTCTCACTCACTATATATCTCTCACTCACAAACATATTCACCGTAATTACTCACTGTGGACGAAACCAACAGCACGGAACATGTCTAATTTATGCGGACCTTAGACGCAAGTTCGTGTGACGCTGGAAAAAGACTCAGCTCTCTTGTGTAATATCCTGGATATATTATGTGCATCCTTCAACTATCGAGGCTATTACGGCAGAATTGGCAAATGTTGTCTCTAGCCAATTTTTATGTGTTATGGGGGGTGGGATGAGCAAGTAAAAGATAAACCAAAAATAACAATTATACCTGTACTTTCATAAATGATTTAGGGTAATATCAAATTATCAAATTGATTTTTGAAGAATTTTATTCATTGCTTTTGCTAAGAAAATGAAAAATACGATACGTTTTGGACACGAAAATCAATGTTATTTGAAAATTGATATCAAACCTTGAACCAGTTCGGCTACTCTGGTCCACTCGCAGCAGGCAAAGAGATAAATTTACGCCATTAATTTGTGAATAGCTTGTGTACAGACTTCACTTTGTGGTTTTCTGCTCTAAAAAGTACCTCGGCGCTGCTGAACTTGCACTTCAATTATTTCCTTTCGAAAACAGCGGCAGAATATTTTAAATAAGTTGTGGGAGCATTTGCTGCGTGCCAAAAAATAAGCGACGTAGTTATTAATATGTTTTGGCCTCCCATAAAAAGTTCATTCTGAAAAGTTTCCAACATGCTTATAATTACTCTCCACATTGCGTGCTTTGAACTGCTTACGAAAAGACGCAATTTTAGTTGATCTTACTGCAAATATTGTATCACAATAACAATAACAAATCACAACATGTTTCCATTAGTTATCGTAGTTAAGTGCTAGTTTAATTGGAAGTGCATGGAGAAAAAACATTCGACGGATACGAACTGCTCTAGAACGCTACCCGGGGCATATGTTGACACCACGCCAAGGTTATTTTTTGCCACCCCCACCAACACCCCCCTCGCCCTGCTACACCCCTCCTCGACATCCTCGATCGCTCTGACCCACCCGTGGTTTTTACCCAGCATGCATCGCGTCAGGCGATTTCTTCATCCAATTTGTACACGAGGTGCAAGGCAGAGAAACACCGTCGGCAATTAGCTGACGATTTCAGGCGTAAAGCATCTGAGATTTTGTTGGCACCAGTGGCTAGGTGTGTGTGTGTGTGTTCAGTGTTATATGGTTGACCTCTTCGTATATATTTATATTCATTTTTTTTCCAACCTTCAGCCACCGCCCCCGCAACCTCATCTCTCAATCGCCTCAGTTGCCGCCACCCTTTTACTGCCTCCTGTTGTTGTTTGACTTTGTTCCACACTGAAAATAACAATGACTTCATTTGCGTGTTAGAATTGACGATATTTTAGAAGTTCATACATATTTTTTAAATTTCCAATCTCTGTAGTTGCTACACTACAGGTGTGGTACACTCTTGGTGCTACAGCACTACTTGAGGGGCACGTATTTTAAATTTTAAATAACGCAATTTTTAATTTGCACTTCTGATATTACTACAGCTCATTTTATTCTGTAGTAATATCAGAAGTGCAAATTAAAAATTCGTTTGAACATTTACACTCTCGTCGCCGGCCTCTGATTGCTGTCCAACAATTCCTATAATTCGTGTATTAGAAGTTGGACAGGAAAGGAAGGAAATTTATTACTATGGTTAAAAGACTGAACTCAAAGTTTTGAATTGCATTTCGTACCGTCCAGTCTTGACAAGGAAAGATCCCCAATATAGGATACCGCCATTTGCAGTGTAAGGAGGCAATCCTCTCTCGACCTTCCCACCCCACCCACTAAACGCTCTTGTCGCAAAGACTCACGGCTCATTGTACAGGAAACGCTTTGTATAGACAGTGTCCATGTGACACGTGCTGCATGCGGGCGAACAATGGAGAGGAATATGTGCATTATAAATTTAGTTAATATTTTTTATATACGAACTGTTAATGTATGAGTGTATCGCATTTGAAATATTGTTCTCGTCAATCTCGTAGATCTACATAATGGCAAAGACATTCTAGTGGATATAAGCGTCAATAGTACACTTGCAAATCTATATTCGGTCCGGAAATGAGATTGGATATTACGTTTTGGAAGCAAATCTATGTGGGTGGAGACCGCTAACATCTCTTCATGCATGGATTGATCTTAAATAAAAAGTAAATTAAAGGATTAATTTCCATTCGAAGCATAAACACCACCTTGTGTTTGGTTGAGTGGATGTAAGGCCCAAAGAACTTGTGGTCCAACTCTTGAAGACAGGAGTCCCTTCTTTCATGGAAAATTGCGTTTGCAGCTTTAGTGAATTTCAGAGCAGGAATGAAGGTTAGTTGCAGAAATGCGGATGCAGAAATGAGATTCTTTTTCAACTTTCAACATTTATTTGCAATTTTTCTAACTATTTTTCAAAAAAGCGAACGAAACTTACCAACTAGAATTGATGTTTCACTTCAAGAATCTAAAATTATTTGTGACTATGCAGGCATCATGGACCATGCATCTATTAAAGGCAAAATAACTTTCCGAACGAATATACGAGTAATTGTAATCATATTCCCAATGGTAAGTTAAACAATACGAAACACTTATCAAAGATAGCTCAAAACGAGATTTGAATTAAGTTTTAAGTTGCGATTAAAACAAAAACGAGAGTTTCTTTGTTGCATATTTTCAAAAATTAATTTTTTGCCTAGAAAATATTTGCAAAGATGCGTGAAATTTATTTCAAAGATAGCTTCGGCGCGGCAAGTGTTATCTAGTTACAGACTTTTATTTGACATTGGTGTAGCTAAAGCTTTGTGAACCACGCTAACGATTTCTACTTCGCGTGACTTTGCGGCTGATCTCCCGAAATAATTGTCCGGCGGGGCGGCCTGCAGCCGCGCTTGGCATGACTGAATTTTGTTCCTACGATGAAGGCTAGTTGCACCCGCCAGAAAACCCACCATGCAGATCGACATATACTCGTCTCTATGTTTGGAAACACTGAGAGGAGTTTGACAAGAAAGCATTGGATCGGTCTGTTTGTTTGCGAATAAGGAACACGTATTGGCGTAAGATATGTAAAGAGTGTTGAGACAATGGCGGCTTGATTCCTAGATGAGTAGTTGTCTAGCGAAGAAATTTCAGATCTCGATTTTCAGTATTTCACAATAAATTAATCGATAACAAATTCTTACTAATCTACTACTCGCCTCAAAAACAAAATATGGCGTCCCCACGACGAAACGAATGACGTTGTCGATTTCACGTGATAACAAAGCACACCAGATAACAATTCCAACCACATACCAGAATAATATTTTCAATATAAAAACCAAATAAAAAATAATATTTAAAAAGTCTTAATCCTAAATGAAATATATTATATTATAAAACATCAATATTTAATTCTGGATTACTCTTAACCCTGTCGAAACCTTCTAGCAGCTATATAAACACAATACATACACGTATAAATACGAGATTATCAAAACAATTACGAATTACTATAATTTCGAGTTTATATTGTATTATAAAACTTTTACTGTTATCAGTTTGCATAAAACTGGATGTTCACAAGTTCATGTATGTAAAATATCAATGAAATAAAATTCAGTTTCGTCACATGTCGTCACATATGAGCAAGTTGAAAAATCCTTGTTGAACCTCCGTCTTTAGGTCGACCACCCAGGTATGTTTTGCGCAGAGTTCGGAGACCAGAATAGATGACAACGACTGTTTCTAGTCTCGACTCCATCTAGACCGATACCTGATGAATAAAGAGATTCGACATCCCACCTCCGCCCCCATCCCTTGGCGTTTCATGTGACACCCCCCCCCCTCTCCGGATGTTGTCCTTTACGGATTCATCTCTTCTCTCCAACCTGGTGTTTGTTCGCCTCTCTTTCTGACGCAAGTTCCTCTAAAGGTAAGTCACTTTTATGCGTAATTACTGCCACCTTCCACACTCAAGGACAATGAACCATGTCGCCGTACCTCTTCTTGAGACCAACGATCAAACCCATCACATTTTATTAAGATTTAAATTGAAAAGGATATTTTGTATGATGTGATTAAAAATATTCTTCTTTCGTATTCAAAACTATCTATTCGATACTCTATTAACTTGTGTATTGGGACCACAGTTTTCAGGTGAGAAAACCAAGGGGCCATTTTGGGAGCAGAGACCAAAACAATCCAAAAGGGTCCACGGAGGATATAAGCGTCTTCGCGATACGGTTACGTGGAACGAAACGATCGCCTTACGTGATCCAAAAAATTCTCCGAACTTTGTTCTTGCGTAATTACTGACCAATTCCGATAATAACAATCTGAATAGGGCGGACTGGTAGAAAGAGGGCGATAGGGGTGCGGAGGAATGCGCGGAGAAATTCATAATCAAAAATTTCAAAGAGTTTCTAAAGTTACTGGGCTAGGTGAATCCATGTGTTTTGTTTGTTCTCGAGATAACTCTTTTTTCAGTTTCCAAGTTAATCCAAGATTTTTTAAAAGAAACTTTTCGTTGCCCACTATTTTGCATTCAGCGTCCAACAAGACATTCGCGGTACCGATTTATTTTAGCTATTTTGATACACGAATATACTGCCGAGAAATTTGCAGTCGTGCTACTGTAACCCACCTGTTGATCGTTTCCAGTCTGAAACCAGTGTAGAAAAATGAAGTCGATTTCATTGACAAAAAAATTGGTATCGCGTCGAGCGATTATACGCGTGTGCAGTAAGTGTTTTCGGCGCGTGGGGTGGTGTACATGTGTGTGTGTGTGTGTGTATTAACGGTTGCGAGCTGTCGATTTAAGAATTTTCTAGTCCACTAAAAACTGGCGAGAGGAAAAACCATGAAATTTCATCCCTATCCACAAATCGAAAGGCTAATATTGAGAGAAGATTAGATTCGCGAGACCGAAGTGTGTTTTAGATTAGTTCGACCTCATGCTTGCGCCCAAAAAACCACGGTTCGAACTCGCAGTGTAAAATCCTCATGAGACCCGAATCCAATACTCGCGCATTTAATCACATTTTGTGATTTCAGTAAAAGTTTACCGACAGAAAGAAAGAAAAAATAATAATTTTAGACATTTGACAGAAATTCACGCAAATGTGTAAGCATAAGTCAAATCTTAATGATAGCTGTACAGAGTAAAAACTTATTTTGATGTTACCGCGATTCCATCATCAGAAATTTAGTAAAATAATTAATAATCATAACACATTTAGTAAGGCTATGTAACAAGGAATTAGATGACGGGTTATATTTAGATGATCTATTCCCCCCTGCAGAGCCTTGAGCCCTGAGCCATGATTAATGCTATCCGGTGCACTCGAACCTTAGGTCTCATGATGACAAGCTCGTATATTTCACATTATGTCTGTGTAAAATGTGTATTGAACAATAGTGCGGGTTAACACCACAAGTCATATACAGTTTTTTCCTCTCATCCATAAACGGCTGTGCCTGCTCCTAACGCCTGAATTGGCTCTCGTTTGGTCAGGATATCATGCTGTGTTCGGTGTCAAAAATTGAAATTTGAAGTAATAATGTGTGTGCAACAAATAATGTGTGTGCGTCATGCCTACTAAATCAATGTTCATTACTGTGGTAAATTCTATTTTGTATTTATAAAACATAATATACGCTTGTCTATCACAAAACGCAATGATGAAAACAATACGTGATTTTACAGAGACAGAATTTTTTTAAAATTGATTTTGCTATTTTATTTAGCGAGTGCAACTTCCCAATTAATAAATAACATGCTATTTATAAGTGCATTGTGGTTAATGTGCTGCTAGTTGACCCCTGACGAAGTAAAATGTGTTTTTTGAAAAGTATAATAAGCTATCCATTGTACGCCCGTGTACATACTGTGTTTTCTAGTATAACAAATCTTTAGAAGAACCGTAAAAAAACACTGTTCACGTAAGAAGACCAAAAAACGTCCCAAAATCAAAAGTGGCCATTGTGCTGTATTGCCGTTCGTTAATTTTTTTCCTACCCTGTCGGTGTACATCACACAATATGCGGGATCATATAGCGCGCTTCAACACAACGTTTTACGCAGTCTAGCCCACCCATCATACAAACGATCGTAACCCTTCAGTTCCAACTGCGTCACATTCTCGTTTCGCCAATGTGAATGAACTCGCTTATATCCAAGGTTTTAATCTTGTTATGCAAATATTGTAACACCAACGGAGTATTATTTTAATTGCGTCGAGAACGATCTTATCATAATTGTAAACATACTTTAAGTTTCGCCAACTTTAACGTCGAGGGTGATTTTCTTTTTCATATCTCAGTGTGGCCGCTTGCAGTTCAGACTGAAAGGTGCTTCACAGTACCTCAAATGAGATGAGATTGAGGTACGCGCGTTACGCACATTGTGGACTTTACAAATCATTCACGGTTGCTTTTAAGTCTCTCTTTTGGAGTCTCACATTGAATAAGGTTTTGTGAGGGCGTTAATAATTGATAAAAGTACATTGTCAGTCTTGAAAAATCATGCGTACCTGAAATCTTCGGGTTAGATACCAATATATCAATTTTAAAAAACAAATTTGCATAGAGAACTATAGTATAAGCTGCTAGTGTGCTTTGATTTGTGCAGTGTGACCACTGCTTATGTGCTTATATATAATGCTTAATGTGAACACTTGCTTCGATAGGAGACTGTGCAAAAACCTTTTGTATACTTTGCAATAATGATCCATTACAACCTAATAATAAATATACAGTAAATTTTTGAATTTATTAATCTTTTAAATTTTTTATTAACGATTAACATCTCAGCAATAACTTATTTCCATGCAGCCATTGTCAATGTGGTTTTAAATCTGAAAATGGTGAATTCGCGACAGGCCGAATGAAGAAGACGAACCGAGTGGCGAACTCGCTTTTATAATAATATTTTATTATTATTTTAATTAGAACTGGTAAGTGGTTTTAAATGGTTAAAGCCCTATACGTGCAACACAAACATTTACCTGTAAGTGGCGCCTTGGTTGCCGGACAACTGTTAGCTATTTACCAAGTGCAAATACCGTACGTATACATTATTAGATGAACACATGTGAAAGGGACTAAATTTCTATAGACTGTGTTAGACGCTTAACGCCACACGTACGCGTAGTAAAAATGCCATATTCATGAGAAGGGATTTTTTGCGTTTTGTATTGTGAGAGGTGGCGCACCATCTTGTTCCGTTCATTGTGAAATATTTGGTCATATTACTATATAGCGTTACGGAAACCAAAGTGGCTCCGTGGCTGCTACAACAAGCGCCCCGCCATGTATCGCACCGTGAAATTTTGAGCACCCAAATTTCACGCTGGCATTCAATGACTGCACAAAGTTTGTTCACCAGGGGTGCGCTACCATTTTTTGTTTATTATCCCACCAAATATGCGTGGCCATCCACTATTTCTCCATCTCCCTTCTTATATCCCCTTTCTCCCTTCATACAAATTCACTATATACCTGAGATCCACGGCTAATCGTAATTTGTTCCTGGATTTCTATGCAAGATAATCACAATTTAAACTGCCTCTAGAGTTCCACTACCTAACACTATTTCGCGTAAATAAATAAATCTCCATGATAACATTTTTGGGTCATATCTCACATATCTGTAATCCGATAAAACGAATGTGATAAATATACGTATATAGGAGCTTTGATATGTTGATAAAGATAAAGTTGTTGGTTGCAGGTGATTGGTCGTCTTTGAACAGCGTTCTGAGTTTTTGGACGTACATCAAGCGTTTTCCAAGCAATGCTTCTAAGTTTCTTGCTAGATGGCAAGTCGATATCTTCAACTTTCGAGTTAAGTGCAAATATGCAATCTTAGCATGCCAAACTATCGAAAGAAAATATCATGTAATTTAATACTTGTGTATAGCGCCGACAGAGAGCATTAACAACAGTTCGATAGGTAAACGAAACCGTATTTCAACATTTCTAGTAACACCTCTTTTTTCTTAATTCAAGAAAAAATGACTTACGTCATCCTGGCTCTCATCCCTTCCTATGTACTGAATATTCTGCTGTGTACTCAGCACATGATGGCAGAATCATTTGCCAAAAGTTTGACGCTATTACGTAAAACCAAAAGATTTCAAGCAGAGACACGAAATTCGATTGGCAAGTGATTGATGACAAATGACAGGCGCCGATTATTAGCGCGAACAGCAATGAGGAAATTCATTTTTTCTTTTTGTCCCGACGACAATATAAAAAGTCTGTTTCGTTGCAGAATGTTTTTTTGGCTCAACAACGGGCATGTGTCGAAACGTAGTTTATAGCAATTATGTTGACCTGGGCTTTGTATTTCCATTGGGACCAGAAGATTCAATTAATACAGCGATGTTGAGTGTCAACGGCTCACTGTGTTTTCTTTGTGACCATTGTTAACCTTGAAATGGACACAAGGCTGTCACTGGACAGAAAAAATTGAAGTTAAAAAATGATTGCCAACGTCAATTCGCATTTTCCCCCCTATTCTGTGCATACATGTAATGCATAAAATGGAACATTAATTCACTTTTATGAAATCAGAATATTAACAGTTGAAATTTTCAGGAAACAATTATTCAGGAAAAGATTAATCTGTACAAAGATAAAAACAATAATATCAATAGAATGTTTTCTATTATTTTATTTGAGAGTTTCTCGCCGACTCTGGTCGTCTTTTTTCGTCCGGTGCTGTCCCGGAGACAACCCCTATTTCATAATAAATTTATTATGAATTTATTATGAATATTTTATTTTAATAATATCACTGCCGACGAGTGAAACGAAAAACATTGACGTTTTCGGCGCCAAATGATATTCATGCCGAGTATAATATTCTTCAAGTACATCAATTTAAATATCGTAAACAGTACAATTCAGATGCAAATTAGCGTTTAAAGAAGAGGAACGATAACTTTTAAAAAATACATGTAAATGTTACTAGTCTAATTGCAGTAGGGAATGAAGTTTCTTTCGATATTATATTCAGATTTGAATCGTTTTGGCATCCAATGAGATAAGGGGGGTTGAACGCGGAAGAAGGCTCAGAATTGTTATGCCTGAATAATAAGTAACCGCTGAAAGTATTGAAACTAAATCAAAAATTCCAATTTTTTTCTTGGCGTTTCGGACGTGAACAAATTAATTGGCTTCAAATTGCTCGCGATGCAAGAAAAAAAATTGAAACAAAAAACAAACGAGGATGCTTCGGTACAAAGTGCACACACAATGTGCTTGGTCGCCTATGCAGAATGATCTTCGACAGAGCCGCACAAAGTGTAAGGTCAGGCTGGTCCAGCGGCGCAACATGGCGAAACGATTGGCTATTGGAGGATCCGCCCACATCATTTGCCAACTGTGACGTCGGCTCATTGTTGAGCCGGACATTCAAGCGTTAATTGTGCGCGCAAAAAGAAAATGAAATTGGTATTTGCAATTCGTGCGCAGATCTACATTCAATACAATATCCATTCATCATTGCTAGGCCAAGGAACTGAATGAGGCAAAAACCTACACAACATCCACGAAATGATATAATTTCACTTGCATTTTTTTTAAATATCGTTTTATTTAATGAATCGAAATTTGTTTAAAATATGTTTTAAAGACTCGTTGTAGCCCAGTTGGTTTAGCGACTGACTGTGGTTTCGGCGATCCCGGGTTCGATACCCGGCGCGGGCTCTCGAAAATTTTGATCCCGGGGTACTGGTCGTTCCCCCTCGCACAGTGCTAAGCACAATGAGGGGGACGTAAGGCCTGTAGTGCGGTTGACTACTGTTGATTGGAAATAATAAATTAAAAAAAGCACTGCGTCAAATTTACTGTCATCGTGTGACCATAACCTAATTTCGCCTTACTCAAGATATGCAATATTTAAAAATTAATATGTTGGCAACCTGTAAATGCACAGAAGGCGTATTACTGATAGATTTTGGCAAAGTGAGGGGATTTGTAAGCAATGCAATTTTGAAATATAGATTACAGATGCTTTCAGTTGTTGTTGTAACCCTATTTTTTTAAATTGGAACCAATATTTAAAATGAAATGTCTTTTTTATTGAATTTTGTAGTTGGCTTATTTTGCTTCATGAATTATATTGTTATACGTATTGTAATACGGTAAACTAATGCTTTTAGCGAGCTTCTCATTTCGGCAAAAAATATTTATTGTTTACTGTCATCTGTTTTGCAACAACAACAATATCGATAATAGTAAATAGATTTAGAAATTCTAAATTATTTCTATCAAGTACTTACTCAGACCATCTTAAGTTACAAATTGAAGTCAGACTTCTTATACAATTGATTTCCTTTGATCCATATGTAGATATAGTGCTTTTTAATGCTAGACATTCGCATTAATGTTCTCACAATTTCAAACCAGTCAACGTGAATAGACTCCGTGACATAAGAACAAAATTGCTAGTAATTACCAATTCAATATATATGGAGCATATAAAATCAGAAAGAAAAAAATACAAGGAATGGATAAAAGGATATAAACCTAAATGTACATGTATACCAAAACTAGATGAAATGTAAGTATTGATATATCTGCAAAATGTTTTCAGCCAGCCCTCGCCTGGTAGTTTTGTGAAAGCCGATGCGCCATCTGTTACCATGCTGGCGTCAGTCGCTATAGTGCATTCTGTTGTACATTGAAGCCCCCAGTGTTCGGTCTTTTTGGCTAAGGCGGGATGCACTCGTATAGAATGGCGGCACCCAGTCAGAAATACGCATTAGAGAGACCTGCAATCGGAAGTCATTATTTTTGGCGAGTGCACAGCGCGTGCCATACTCATCTCTGGCGCGCATGCGCAGTGCTCTAGCTCCAGCACAACCAACAGTATGTACATGCAGGTCTTTATAGTATCTCTTATACATGTACATTCAGTCTGTCTCTCATATGCGAACTTATCGAGCCGAGATCTTCAACAATTCGGCTTCTCCACAAGGCACCCAGACCCTTTGTCAGTGATTCGTGGGAGAAATTGCGTCTTAGTATTAATAATAGTTCCTACTGTACAAGTCAAAAACACATTGAAAGATAGACGCGCCCATGCGATCATGCATATCACAAAAATGACAACACCCTCAGACCAGAATTCTCGGTATTTATTCTTCCAACAACAAAGAAAAAAAGTATATTTTCTTGTCTTGTACTTTGAAATATTTAATCAGTACTTTTATGATGAAATCTTGTCTCGAAGTACTGTTCCAATTCTGGTAAAATGTGAAAGATTTTCTTGTAACATTCGCTATTAGACTAGAGCAATCAAATGCAGGCATGAAATTCAAAAGACAAGTTGCTCTAAAAAAGGAACTTTGATGTGTACTGAGAAGCTCCTGTAGTCTAGCTCCAGCGTCGCGTGTTGCTATGGCAACGCGATCCCAGAGACGAACAACAATCGTGCCTTAATGCACTATAATTTGCTGTCTGTGTGGGCTCCATGTACATGTATATGCAGTATATTCGCGTCTGATTGGAGAACGAAGCATCTATTGAATCCAACTATAACGTGCATTTGATATTCAGTCGACCATCTCTGGAAGCATCCGCTTCTATAAATATAATCCGCTGCATCTTTTAGGGCCATCCATAAACAACGTAGATGAAAAAAATTGGCAGTTGCTTGTTTAAAAAAAAAAGAAACACCGATCAAAATATTCCGAATGAAAATGATACTTTTGAAAACACTAATTTGTAAATGATAGTAATCGAATCAAAATCATCCACAGAAATCTTAGGATTCCTTACTGACAATTTATTTGTCATTAGTTATATCTATCAGATGGTATTTATTTCACCACAATTACACATATCAATTGTGTTGTTCTTTATTCTTTGGGGGTGTTCATTTAGTCATTCGGCGGGTGACCACAGGATGCAATAGTCACCGTTAATGGCACATCCGTCGTCAAATTTCAATTATCACTGATACGAAATCTGGTTACGATTAGTTGGCGATATTCCAAAAACAGAAAGTTACGATTTAAAAGTTATCAGACTATCTACTCTGTATCAGCTATGAATGCAGTGAACCAACTTATTTTGTCGATGTTATCAATAAATATCACGCACAGGGGCAATACACACTTAGATATATCAGTCACTGCTTCGGTTTTATCTGGTCAGGTGGTCAGCTTAGGCAACCACTACTCACTCTATATTACATGCACTCGTGTTTTGTGAAATGGCAATGCGAGTTGTGTATTTGTCGATCACAACCTACATATACATGTATACAGTAGACTTGAATGACTTTTCATAGTGAAATAACGACAATCGTCAAGTATGCCTATATAAACGCGTATATTGTAATACCAACTCTTCACAGCTAAGCACGCATTTATTGAGAGTGGGAGACCAAGAGCAGATCGTCAGAACGAATGTACTTGTATTAACACAGAGGCGGTAAAAAGTTGCACCAAATTCTTATTTGTGCACGGTATAGGATTGAAATGAACAGGTGGCACGGGTTCGATTTCATTCATAAAAATCAACGGGATATACATGTATGGAAGTACTACATTCGAGAGTCCTATTTAATTTCAAACGTATTCGAACAATACGCATTTGGAGTGAGTATTCGCAAATGAATAATAATAGGAGCTGCCTCACTCATTGCCTCCACTCTTCTGCGCCTCTTATTATAAATGTACCGATTTTCGCCATGGCGCATTCAGTTACATTGTTCGTTTGAAACAATGGTCCGAATAATATCCTGTGTCCGTCGACGAAAAAGGTCAACCCTCCAAATGAATTTTCATTGAAGAAATTGCCGATGATTGATGGTTCGACATGCTCATCTCCATATAACGTGTAGATCAGCATGTCGTATTTATACGCTATATAGGACAATAATAATTAAAGCATGCACATGTATGGGGTCTATTCAATAAAAAGTGTCCAGATACTCTGTATATACGGATTGTAGTGCGACCCCAAAAGCTCAAAGGCTGCTCGCGAACACAATGCACTTAATCATAATTGTCTAGGCCTATTCGCGTTTTATATTTCAATCCCCCAAAAAACTCGATGACAGCGCACAGTTTTACTTCCTGGACCTCAGCTGTACACGGATAATGCGCAACATCCTTTCTTTTTGTATCTATTTTTGAGTTCTATGGAGGCACCACAATACGGCAGAAAATGAAGTCAAGCAAACTGTGCATTCACAGAAGGCGATGAATACGGAGCATCCCCCTCCCCCCTTTTGCCGCATCCGTTTGATTTGGATCGGCATTTAGTGGGACCTATCGTTGGCATGCGCCACCAATAATTACAACTTTCAGGGCAAATTGGAAGGCACACAGATGCTCATTTTTGTCGCAAGATGGCGTTCTGTATTTGAGCCAAATTTAGCAAGGATTACTTCTTATTAAAATAAAATAAAAATTATTAAGTGAGAAAGCGTTGCTGCAAAAATCAGTAATCTACAATTTCAAGAAGGGAAAAAAACATTAGAATTGCATTGTTGCATTATTTCCTTTACAGTTCTAATTCTACGGTACACAAAATATTTTAAGGAGATGTTTGTAATTTTTTGTGATTAGGATTGTATCTATATATCATCATTATCTCACTGATTTGGCATCGTCACAAATTGGTATTTAAGTTAACCACACAAGTGGCGTCACATTTAAAAGAGGCTTTGATAACTGTCAAGCTACTGGTAATCTGAATGAATTAAATTAGCTCTAGAGGAAGGAGTGCTAGTCACTATGTGAATATTGCAATTTATAATTCTACAATTTTGTTACAGTGTGTACATTATGAATACACTTTAGAAGCAAAGTAAAGTACCACCACATTGAAACGAATTATAGAATGAGCTGTATTGAGTAATCTAGCAGATTTTATTATGATATTTCTCGCTTGAAAGTTAAGACCCAATCTACAGTATAATACATCAAAATTCTCAAGGTGTGCAATGGGAGAGTGAAAATATACTATTTGGAGAGAAAGATAATGGCAAAAAGGAGTGGCTGTTTTCCACCATGGTTTATAGTGTGACAAACTTTTATTTAAAAGTGCTGTGGGGGGGCTGCTTGACTGCTTTCTTGGTGTTCCCGCTACTCACCGTGACAAGTTCTCCGAAAGAACTTCACAATGTAGACCTCCCCACTCTCTACAATATAAACGTCCATACAGAGTGTTTGGTAAGTTCTACCATACACTGTGACGTTGTTTGCTTAAAGGTGAATGTGGCACTGGTCAACCATAAACTATTAAAAGCGCGTATATCTTTTCATATGTGTCTCGCTCCTGCTAGCCATTGTCAACTCGACGTTCGAATCGAACACATAAAAGCGAAGAGGCGTTGGTGTGCGCGAATATTGTTGCTGCCCAGAGAATATGGGAGTGAGAATACCTGCCTACAGGTGGGTACAAATGGACCTTAATCTGTTCACACACGTTGCCTAGGGGCGTGCTGCTTAGGGGGAAGGGTAGGGTTAGGGGATGGGGAGGAGTGGGTGAGATACAACTACTCATGGTCCGCCTGCGACTTTGTCAGCACTTACTTTTGTTTCGCCAGCACCTAGACAAGGAATGGTCAGCGCCAACCTTGAGAAAACGATGAACACACTTGGACCTCTGACCAGGGGTCGGTCAACAAGGGTCTATGTGTAACAACTTCACATTATGATATATTATCTTTTGTTAAAAATTGACATGATGAAATGCACAAAGAAAGCAATTAAAATTAAATATTTAGAAAAAACAAATAATCCTAAAACGATGTTGTCCACGCAGGGGTGTAACTTTTAACTTGCTGCCCAGGGTGATACCTTTTCTAAGCATGAATGACCCTGGGAGTAATAAATCGGTTATTTGAAAGTGTGGGAAAGTGCCAACAGATGGCGTTGCGTAGCCATGACCTTCGATGGCTCTATCGCTTTATGCCAATCATTATTATATTAAGGGCAATAAAGATTTAATAAATATAAGTGCAGCATTGCTTTTTAAGGTTACATAATTAAATTATTACGTACGCTTTTAGTGAATGGACTAAATGAATGGGGATCCTACGTTTACGCATCTCAGCAGAGCGAATAACTACACTGCCATTGAGATCAGAACAGTTCCGTCATTCAAACGTCATCAAGTTGTTACATTATTAAAAATATTATTAAGCACCTCATGAGAAGGCAACACCACAAGTCACATACCTAATGATAATAAACTGACAGTTCCTGCACAAATACATGCACATGTAATTGCCTTTTGATTTTTCAGAGAGCATGCGCATTTCATGCCATCATGTATTAAAAAACAAATAGATATTCGTACATTATTTCCAAATCATTTAAAAATGTTTGTATATTCATTAAATTTTATTGTGTTTGCAAAATGAATTTAAAAACTAAACATTAATTTAGAAATTCGTTGACGATGAATAAAGAGAATGATTTACGCACTTCTTTTTTCACTCGATTCTTTCGAAGTGCATTGAAAATTAGAATAACAAAAAAATCATAGATCACGAACATTCTGAGAGAAAATGAAAAAGTACGTATTTAAATGGAAGTTTATGTCGTTTTGTGGCTCCCTAAGACAACATTTAAAAACGAAACCGTGAGAATTATTTTTTGTTAGTTTTTCATTTTTCCTTCCGATTATTTCCCACGCCGACTTTTGCAGCATTATGATTAAAAATACGTTGGCCATTATGAGTCCAAACTTGCATATTATGTGCGTATTCCAACTGAAATCGAAATAAATAGAAGAATAATTGGGTGGATCTAGACGTTGAAAATGAAATAAACGTACGTAAATAAATATTTTCTTAATTAAATTCTGCTAAAAAAAATTCCTTCAGAAGTTACATCGGTTAATTCAAGTTATTTGATCAAAATGCGCCTCTAGACCAGACAAAACATTTGCAGTGATTTGTGAAAACCTGCACAGCAGAAGAAAAAGTTTATGATACTCATGTTTCTTTACATTTTTGTACCTGGGTTCAACAACCTATCACAGGCTGTGTATATAAATGACAAATCCACAGCCGTGGTCTCCGGAGGGTATGCAGATTCCGCTTGTTGCCATTTTGTACCTGGGGTAAATTTTGGTGTGTGATAGACAGCCGCCCTCAGTGGCTCTGTGATTTCCGACTATTTTAAAAGGTTCTGCAGTCTGGTTACCGTTCAGTGTGAATGAGACCGAGGCGACGCTGGTTCCCCTGTAATCAGTGGCCGACCACTGCCCCTATAGTTTAAATTAAATGCGCCGGCCGTTGTTCGCCGCTGGCCCCATGCAGTCGTTCGGACGCCGGTCGCCCCTGTGATGCTTCGCTGGCCAAGTTACTTGTCTTTTATCTCTTCACTTTTGCTGGGCACGAGAGAGCACCACTGGCACGGAGAATGTTTTAGCCTATTGTTGGAACGACTTCCCTTTTTGCTTCTATTTGGTCTGTAATTAGTGTAAGTTATAGGTATTGTCTGGAATCATTCTTGAATCAACAGTTTTTGAATCGAGAGGTTCGGGCCCGAATTTTACTTGAACCTTGAGAAATGTACCTTGATTTTTTATTGTTAAACAAGTTTGAGAATTCATAGGTTTGAAATAACAACATTGATATATAATTAACATTTAGTGCCTTAGCACCATGAGGGGACGTAACACCTGTAGTGCGGTTGACTACTGTTGATTAGAACATTTAAAAAAAATTGCAATTATAATTAATATTAATATTTTGACAAACAAATTTGCCAGTTTATAATTTAAACAAACATTTTTAAATTCAAGACATATACGGAAAATTCAAAATCAATTAAATAAATAATAACATTTAATTAAATTTACTATTTTTACCCAAGGAACATTTGTTAGCAACTTTTTTTATTGATTTACATTGTCGATCCGACATGAGTATTCTCCTTTTGCATCAGGAATGTGGTGTTTCTTAATTACTGAGTATTAGTTTTATACATTCAACTAGGTTTACTCTATATCGCGTTATAATCTCGTAATAAAAAGATTCATATAAGTTAACTGTTATGATGATGTCGATCTCAACAACCTCACACAACAGAACTCTTCGAAACAAAATGAAACCTTTTGTTGGTGGATTGCATCTGCTGCAATGACGCATCTTTGTCCGTTGTCTATCGTTTATATAAAAGGCCAGTTGATTTTACTTGTCGTTGTGTTGTAATAATGCCAGTCTGCCTTTCGTTTATTATGGAGGACCAACGTTGTGGAGTTCATGTTTCATGTTTTTATGCACTTGCAGCATGTCATTCAACCTCGAAAAGAAATGTCGAATTGGCATGCTGCAAGACCATCTTTAGGCGTCTGTTTGTTTTGAGCAAAATATAAATCAATAAGCGAATTTTTGAATTTGTTTGTGCAGTTGCATTTAAAAAAATAAAATATAATGCTTGAGATCAATTATTGCGAGAAACTATGCTTATCATTTTTTCTATTTTTGTTCTCTATATTTAAATTTGCATTGAAAATATTTTTTCTCTTAAGATTTCATTTTTACGTTTCCAGAAATAGATACATTTTCATTAAAAAAAACATCATAAATGACAACGACACGGCACAAAAACCGTGGACAACTCCATGAATGAAATAATATTTTATGTTCATTTTTGACTATGGTTATATTAAGGCACTTCACTCATATATTATGCCCTTACTCAAAATAAGAATTCGCATGACTGTTGTAATAGTTATAAATAAATGTCATGGACAATTGTCCAGTGCTTTAATGCTATCAGACATAATCCTATTCTAGAAATTGACGAGTTGATGATATGCTGAATGCAGTCAAAGCGAAACAAAGGCGAAGTTGGTGGTGCACTTGACGTGCTCTCCGGTGCTGATTGACTGAAGTGGATGACTTGTTGTGATTTGTTTGAATGGAATTGCCAAATGCTGGCAGACAGACGGAGTATTTCAAAGCACTCGACTGGTATCAATATAGTTCGTTCAATAACAAGTGAAACGGCGTCCAATGAGGTCCTTGCAGTACTATCAAACTGTACTAACCGGGGTTTATCACTTAACTGAGAAGAAACGATCAGAATGGAAACTTAAAAAAGACTACTTATAGTCACAGCTTAGTTGGGCAGAGGGCTGACTTGTGGTGTGACGGTCACGGGTGGATCAAAAATAACTTTTGGGCAATAAAATTTAAAAATGAAATAAGTCTCTAATTATAATTCAGATGGCTTCGTAAAATATTTCTGGCAAGTCCAAATGTGATTGTCCGGTTCAGGACATGGTCCAGTATGAAGTGCGAAATAGGTGAGGGTAATAGGGCTGGGAGGGAGGAACAGGTACGCATGGGGTGATTCGACACCCTTTTTTTGAAACGCGAGACGGGATTTGACTGCTGTCATGTCATCTTGGTGGGACAATCGGAAGAGACGAGGACACAGGGGTCCCGTGGAGAGGACTCAGGTGGTCCTACCCCGAGACAAGAGAGTGATGAACGCTATCGCCTTTGACGTTTCAAAGATGGGGACGGGCGGAGCTGCTAAGATGGATAGAGAGCGAGACAGAGGGAGAGAGAGAGAGAGATAGAGATGAGGAGGAGTGATCTATCTGATCGGTGTTGTGGTACGACTGATTAAGGATGCGGCTGTCTGGCTGTGGGCAATGGCGCCTCCTGACTTTGCGGACCTCTCAACTGTTTTTGTATTGTAAAGAATTCAGCAGTTTTTAAATGCAAAGAAATTCGACGCGATGCTCATCCTCGTCGTGTCAGTTGATATTCTTACCTCTCGTCCCTGTATTAACATCTGACAGATCACGTTAATGCGTTTGTGAATGGGAAAGAGGGTTTTGATAATTTAATCAATTCATGGATATGACGATCGTGGGTTAGAATGATGAAAGGATGGAAAAGGACGTAGACGGAATTGATGATGACATTTGCTGTGCAATTGTATTGTACAAAAGTTCAATTGAGTATATTGGAGATCTGCCGATGGGTAATTGGAATGATAATTCAGCGATATAAATACACATCAGTAAGATTAAGTATAATTTATAAGAAAAATGTTCAGAAAGTGGATTATTTCGGATTTTTCCATTTTATATACACATCCAGATGTCTTTTTTGTCAGCTCGAGCATAAAATTGACGTCAAAAACATCTCTGACATCCGAGTATTATAAGCACAATTTTTTTTTAATATTTCTTATTCCAATCAACTGTAGTCAACCGCACTTCAAGCGTTACGTTCCCCACATGGTGCTTAGGCACTATGCGAGGGGCACGACCAGTACCCAGGGATCAAAATTTTCGAGAGCCCTCGCCGAGAATCGAAACCGGGACCGCCGAGCCACAGTCAGTCGCTAAACCAATTGTGCTACGACAACTTGGCAAATCATTCGGCAACATGTAGTTAAGTGATCTACATTTTAATGTCATAAACGTTCAAGACAAATTATCCGTCGATATAGAGTAAATTTGACCCTGCCGATACAACGCAATCCAGATCCAGGAATTGTTGTTATCATATTCAGTCGTAAGATGGCGCTGAGTGAAAACACAAGTAAGCCACTGAATATTTCTTCTGACATATGAAGGGGGTGCCTATAGAGAAAACATTCGTGTTGTCCGGCTTTCTACTTTCGCTTTGTTGTTTTTGCTTGTCCGTGTGATCGAATGCTTTTATTTCGTTTGTTTGTTCGTACGTTTCCTTCTACGTTTTCTCTGTCTGTCTGCACCATTCATTCTGTCACATCCATGAGCAGAGGAGGGATCCATTTTTTTCACCTTCCTCGACGTCGAGTAGGGTATGCTCGTTTTGCCTATAGCTCGCACCCTGCGCGGGTTTTTATGTGATTTTTAAATCGCTTATCTCCCCTTTTATGCGAAAAAACGCAGAGTCACGTATGTGTGAAAATGGGAATTGACACCGAAAGCGCATGCATCCGTTGTTTGCTACTTGCATTATTCGGCATTACAGTTCGTTGTGCTTCTGTTATGTAAAATTTAAACGAGCTTTGGCCAACTCTCACCAATACATCTACCTTCAAATCCCAGTACTGTGCGCAGATATTTTGAAAAAATATCCATCTACTATTTCTTAAACAAATCGAAAAACATGTTTACAAATCAATTATGCAGGAGATGTTTCTTAATTATTATTAGTTTTAATATAGCTCTTGCGTTTTTTATGTGCTTATGATAAATTGTTAACTGAAATAACGTATGACACGTATACAGGATATTGGCTTATTCGAATACACTATTTTGTCTTCTGTTCTTCCGATAAGCGATCTCTCTGCGGATGAAATGTCATGCGAATCTCACAAGGTCATATGGTTTGTGGTGTTTGGTTGAAATCCCGGTTGGTGTGAGAATTAATTAAAAATATAATTAATATTTACCTCAGAAGCCTAATCAGCGGTGCAATAAGGTTGGGCCGAGCGGTTCATGAGTAGTGCAGGTGTCCTGCGCCTCATAGAGCGAAAAACAAGGCGATTAATTATTATGTTTTAAAATTCAATGGTAATTTTATAAAAATTAAAAAATGTGTATAATTTTTAACATCCAAATTGCCAACAATTATAGTTCAAAAATTGGTTTAAAAAGAGAGTTAAACTAATATGAAAGCAATTCCACTACTTGACACGTCCGGAAATTATCTATCGCCTGTCATAACTGTTGCGGGCCCGTATCACACTTACGTACGTATTGTGAGCACAATGCAGTTGGTAGTGTGTACCCACAGTATGTTTATTGAGGCTGTCCACCACTGTTCAATCACTTGAATGGTCGATTTGAGTGTTTGATTTTCGACGCTCCTGGCTAATTCTTTGAACTTACGTCTCGATCCCCCTCTAAAACCTGAGCTGCGCGGGCAAACCCCGTACGGACACCACCCACCCCTTAACTTAATACTCTGCCTGAATGAACTTAACAAGAAAAAAGGTTCGGCTCAGGTGCTTGAGTTGCCTCCGCACCGTCAATGTTGCTAGCGACTCGCATGTCGTATGGGATTACCCTCGGATGAATTCGTGAGGACGCGGGAAAGTTATTCTTTTGACAAATGAATTCAAAGAAATCGGTTTAGCTTAAGGCTGCTCTTAAGAAATGAACTGCTAGAAGTCGATAGAGATGTATCAACTTCTTGGGGAAGGTACTGGCGAGGGTCAATGGAAAAGTCTGGCACATAAATTTAATTTTTGTGCAAATTTGCTTACGTTTTGGTGGGGCTCTCAAGCATTGTTTCACGACGTGATGGCTCACAAAAAATCGCGTCTGGAGTCTCAATTGTTTGCCGATACTTATTTTACCTTGTGTTCCAGACGTTGAAATAAATAATAATAATAATTGTAAACCATAAATGATCAAGGTGTCTTAATTTTAAATCGCAGATTCGATATGTCATAGCGGGATTTCGATTGTATTACATTAATATTTACATTGAGGACATTTTAAAATATATGCTCCAACTATAAATGGCGTCTTAAATTGTATGCCATCTAAAAAGAGTAACGCGTAAAAAACTTATAGATTAAAATATTTGAACAGAAAAATAATAAAAAGAGTTATGACAAGTGATCTTAAATGATTTATTTGTCAATGGTGTTCATTTTTTATCGTTTGAAGTGAATTGGTTAAAGTTTAGTATATTTATGGTAGCTTGTCACAGTCAGAAGGTACGTTTTGACTGTCCTAGGCAAACATCATTAACTTAAACAAATCTATCATTGACTCTAAATATTTGCTTTTTCAAACTTTGCGATTGACCCTTCGCAAAGCAAATATAATCTCCAGAAACTAAATACCTTCGTCTATAGACATACACACACATAGGAGCCACGAACACGAAACGTGAGGGTCGTCAGGTGGGATAAGGGTGAGAGAGAAGGGGCAGTGTACCGAAGCTTTTTTTTTCAGGACGAGGGAGGTACGTACTCACGGTAAAGTTGAGAGTTCATGGTGGTGCCAAGTCAAGTGTGCTACGGTGAAAAAGTGGTCCTAACGTTTTTATGAGGTCTTTCTCGGTTCGAGTGTCGGGATGAAACCTTTTAGTGGGTCCTTATCTTTCACCCTGACCGGATCGAGGTAAGGCTATCTCGACGGGTGCTGAGGAGGGAGCCGACGATCGGCGTCAACCCCGCTGAGAATCAGCTTCACTCGATTTTTGTCTTCCTGGAGGCGTCTTCTCCATGCTCGTCTTGATTGTACATGTATGTGTCTGGGTTGGAGGAGCGAATGGTACGTTTTAAGGGCCCCCGCCCTCTTACTGGTAATATTTCATAAAAATAAAATGATATATATATATATATAGCAAAATTGATAAGCGACCAATTTGTGGCCAATAAAAACTATAAGAAATTCAAATGATCCTTTCGAAAAATTACACATTGTACAAGTAAAAATGCAATCAATGAATGTCAAACTATTTTTTTAAATTACTATCTTGTCTAAATAAAACAAAGAATTACTGCGATAATTTATTTCACTCTTGCAATTTCAGGACACATTTTTACATCAATAGTAGTGCCGTAATTTTCCTGGGTAATGGAACAATAGGTTTGTTTCAATTTTATGTTCTCGTAGCTATTTACATGTATCAGAATGTAAATAGCTACGAGAGTAATAATGTAAATAACTATCAGATGTATACTGCGAATCATACTTATACACAGAGGTGCAATTCTAATTTAAAAATATAATATTGAATGGGAGGAGGGAAACTTTGACTAATCAATGAAGTCAGTTATTGACGAGACAATTTCAGGAAGCAATGAATACATAATTACCGAACCTTCCACCATTTTGGATAGCGAGACGCCACATTCTTAACATACGAACTCCCTACCCTATTTCTCATGAGTTCTGTATATTATTTTTTTATGTATGCCTCATATAACCCACACAAAACTTTGTACTTTTGAAATGAGTTATGGGGTCCCACTAAGCAAAGCGTAGTTGTGTTGCTAATCATAATTTGACAATTTTAATTTAATCCAATTAAAATGGGTAACACTTCAGAGCATAAACAGTAACTTAAACTATACAGTTTTCAAATGAGCTTTTACATATTTTGGATAAATTTCTTGGTCATGTATGAATGAGTTTTGCAAAATGCGCTCTAGAACCCTCAATGAATTGAAATATTTCTATTTAATAGTTATAAAATGTTTATAGCAAACAGATTTAAACGTCTTCATTCGAACGCCTTGTCTTCATACTGCAGTGCGCATGTACGTGTATCCATATATTTCTGGTGCGTTTTTTAAAATGAAATGTGGACATAATAGACGTAATACAATAGATGTTTGTATGCGAGTTTACCGAAAATCGAGAGTGCTTTAATAGCCTCTCATTAATTTAGCGGTCAACTAACCTTATTAACAAGACCTTGCTCTCATAAATGCTATATTTTGCCTGAATCATAAAAAGACAGTTAATCTGCTTAGAAAACAACAAAGGTGTTTTTATAATGACTAGTGTTTCGGCATTCAATTGCCAATCTCCGGACGTCTCAATTACACCTGGCAGCATTGCACTAATTTGGCCGCTTTGTCGAACGCCCGTTCACCTGCCATTAATGGCGTCATGTCAGCGACTGCCCCGACACCTATATACCAACCGTCCATCCGTCCACGCGGAATTGAGACTCCGCAAATTTAGGCTCGATGCAGCCAATAGACTGTAGTTGCGTCGGACCGAGACCGCCATTGGGACGCGGCGTGATATTTCAATTTGCATGTTGTTGTTTTTCGAGAAGATTGCTTTTCATCTAGACTGCTCCTATCTCTTAACCCAGTGACACACAACCATCATCATCATTTTCGTGGTCTCTGGACGTGACGAGCACATTAGGCGGGCTGGATTAGCATCAGACCAAGAGTCGTCAGGACGAGCTTAGATAAACGTGCCTACTTCGAGAGTTTGCAAAACCGTGTAGAAGCTCACGAGGTTGCGAGAGTCTGAAGCAGGTTTTCTAATTTCTTAAACGACTTAAAGAAGAACGAAACTAGCATCAGTGAATTAAAATACTAGCGCATTTGTCATTCGAAAATGAACAACACTTTTTTAATAATCATTTCCATGCAACCTGTCAAAATATTACTAATTTATTTGAAGTTCATTCAATTGTACAGATAATTTTGTTCTACTGGTATCAACACAATCATGTATTTTTAATTTTTGGTATTTGTTTAGCTTCAATGGAGTTATTTTTGAAAGTGCGCTATATTTTCACAAGTGGATTTCGTCCCAAGTTACGTTACTTGGCAAACTTTCTTGTTCTAAGTATATAGTCCGAAAATCTGTTCCCTGGTGGCCAATTTTGCGTCTCCAAGAAAAGCGATAAAGCTGCCTTAATTATATTTCATTTACTGATGGCGACAGAGGGATAAACTGATATTAAAATAATTATGATTCATTGCCGATAATTATAATCCTCAAACGCACTATTAGGACAATGGTGCTGTCTGATAAAATCGAAATATGGAGTTAGTTCGCACCTGAAATGATGAACCTGAAGTAGCAATCGTTGAAATAAATTGTGCTTCGCGAAGGTTAAACTGTTTCAATCTACTATAATTTCTTAATGTTTCATGATCATATCGTTACTATAGTAGTAGAGTATAACGAGAACCTGGCTCCCTTTTGGGGGTGGTGGTGGGAGGGTGAGAGGTCAAAAATCGCGTGGCCTC
>JAQGBY010000825.1:0-36364 GCA_034698785.1 Mycogona germanica
AGATCTGAAATTCCGTCGCTAGCGAATTATGATGGTGTACTAACGGTATGTTAAATTGTATGCAATTTCATTGAGCCGTTCCAGAGTTAGTCTCCGGCCAGGAAAATCAAAATCTCTGTTTTATTAATATAGGATGATTGAATCTTTCATTTCAGAAAAATTACGATTAGCCGATTTTGAATCGCTGAAGTTTTCATCAGAATATTTATCATAATGGGTAAAAAAGCCAACCCCTATTTATCTACCAAGAATCATGACGTTTTTTAAAAACTATTTTATTAAAACCCAAAGTACCAATAATTACTAGTAAATTAAAATAATTGAACACGCACCCCCCAAAGTGAGAAGGCTCGAAACCTTGAGTGAAACAAAAATGTGGGCTTGGTAGCAGGAAAGTCTGTCATCAGCTAAGTAGTTCCCCCTGAATTTCAATTTTGCGTGTTGCGCCATTTCACCGTATCGGGTCAAAAGCTCACAATCTCCATCAACGAGAGTTAAAAGGCTAACTAAAGCTGTTCAATTCGTATGTTGAACGCACCCTGCGAATTGCACGCCGCTGCGATTGCGCCCGTCCTTCTTCAAATATCGGTCTCAAAGTGACACCAGATGGTTTTGCCTGATAGTAGCAGTCAACCATCAACTCGTAGGGTTTTATGCAAGAACCACACGCTGTATGTAGGTTCCCCGAAAAAGGAATTCATAAAACTATTAAGATTTCACATGTTTTTCGGTCGTGTCAGATTGAGACGCGCCGTCAAATTATCCGAGAAGCGGAGTTGCACAGCGCGGGCGCGCAGAGCATAACTGCACGTTGTCAAATGTCTGGTACATGACTTCAAAGTAGGTCCTCCTGAGACCATTCAGGTCCCGATCAAATACACGATTACATTTGTTTACCTGTCAATTAAATTTCGGGGATCTTGCCGACCTCGTCACCACAAATCCATCCATCCAGATCACAAAGAGCTAACGTCTTTTTACGTACTCGATCCAACGGTCCAACCCAACTCTTCGAACCCTGAGTGTGACTCGAACTTCATATCCGTGGAACAATCTAACATAGCCTCCAATACAGAGCCTGTTAAAATAAGACAGCCCAATCTTGTCCTCTGACCCCCCGAAACAGCCCCTGTGACTGCTTGCTGGTAAATATCGTAATTGTAATTGAGTCAGAGGCGCCAGCCACCACATGTGTAGCAATGATTTCGGATCCGGTCTCAGGAGGGCTGCTGAGATTGTACTACACGTAGGATGGAGGGGGGTGTCAGATATTTTAACCACCACCCCCTTCAACCCTCCCCATTGCGACCACTTTCGGAGACTATCAAGCAGTCAGAAGCACTCATTGTTTTCCCAACATAATTCATAAGCCATTGCTCACGACACGACAGGGACTGCGATATCGTGTCGTTCGGCTCCCTCCCCTCCTACCCCCTCCCCCTCCCCTCACCAATTCCCCCTCCCCCCTCTCCCCCATTCCCCTCCCTCGACGCGGCGGCATATGATGCTCGCCCACCCCGTCAATCCAGCTCCAGTATAAACAGCGCGACCATAATATTTTATTCACGACAAAAATATACACGTTTATGACACTTAAAGTGATTAAGGTTGCGGCGTGCGCCAACTGATGGCGCCCCACCGCGGACGCCGCCAGCAATATCCCTGGAGGATGTCGCTCTACGCTGCAAATCGAGGCGACCTCAATCCGATCTCCTGAGACGACTAATCAGGCTTTCGATTCTTAATAAACATTTCTGATGCCAGAGGTGTCGAGCGGCGTAGTGATCTTGCACTCTATGTCCGTATCGCGGGTTCGCTTCTCGGCCCACACCTTCGGAATTTTTCGTCCGAGATAAATTCCTAAGTTTGTCTTTTATCGGAGTAGAAATAAATCGTGATCCGTGCCTGTGCGATATCAGGATTCGTTAAACATCCCTTGAGTTATTTGTTAAGGAGGTCCACCAGCGTGTTCGCTCTAAAATCCCACCAGGTGGCGACCTGCTAATTTTGTCTCGCCTAAACCTAAACCTAGGTAGAGGACAAACGTAGAATTTTATCGCGCGATGGTCTCGGTTGGTAATTGTAATGTAATGTAATGGTAATTGTAATGATAATTGTAATCCCAAAACAATTACAATTACAATATTGTAATTGTTTTCAAAATGACGATCCCCATCGGCACCGACATTAACACAAAAGTAACACGGTTCCCCACCAGAGTGCACTCAAGTATCCAATGTAACCGAATTCAATGCGCCAATGATGACAGAGTTTCCAAGTTGTGGTAAAAAAGCTGTGGTAAAAAAATCATTTCTCTAATAAACTCTCGTAATAAATTAGAAAATACAGGAAAATGTATTAACATTTTTTAATGAAAATAATGTTTCGTATTTTTATTAAATATTTCGTTCGTCAAAATGTACTTTTGTCATATTGATCGACAAGAAAAACTAAAAAGTTTACAAAACTATCGTGAATTCTTTAATCAATGTCGTGACCAAGCTATTTAAGTGACCTAAGTTTCCTTAGAAAAAAATTCCCCATGCAGTTCTTGAACCCATCACCGATCAGATCCCATCCCGCTATCATTCCCCATTCAGCCACTTGCGGCCGATGGTGATCGTCAAATATTTGTGCATGATAAACAAAATAAAATGTGATTTTTGACCTAGTCTCGTAACAAACCGCCATGCCGCCATGACACACCCACCAGAGGTCGCTACATGCAGCTGGAAGTTTCGCATACAAACGCACAACACATATTATCCAAGCTGTGTGAGCCGTGGGTCAGACCTAGTCAAATCAATAGATTACCGGGATAAAAGAAATTTGAACAGAAAATTAGCGACAAGATCTAGTTCAAGGAACCAATGAATATGATTTTTGATTTCTGATGAAAAATATATATTTTTTTTTAATCAATTGTAGCCAACCGCACTACAGGCCTTACGTCCCCCTCATGGTGCTTAAGCATTATGCGAGGGGGAACGACCAGTACCCCGGGATCGAAATTTTCGATAGCCCGCGCCGGGAATCGAACCCGGGACCGCCGAAACCACAGTCAGTCACTAAACCAACTGGAAATTAACCTTCCATTTTAACCAAATGCTTTTGGTAAATAGGATTTCGGTTCAACACTTTGAAATTGTCGAATTTAATCGATTTCTTTTAAAGTTTCACTCAAAAATTTGCAATTTCTATACGGCCGAATCCGAAACACTCAAAAAAATACTTGTATTATCAGTAGACCAGTTATTTTCCTGATAATTACCACTGCATACAACCTGTCTTGTGGCTAGTTGGCCTTCGTGTCGACTGTCGCCTCCGACAAGACCTCTCTCTAGCTCTGTGAAATGTATCACATCGGATTAATAAAGTAATATGTCGGGAGCGTAGTGAGGAAAAAAATAATCTCCACCATCTAGAAATATATATCATTGTCATTCTCTTTTTCCCGATTTCCCCTCGCCAGCAGCTCTATCAAATTCGGTCAACCTGATTATCACTCCTTGTCAGAGACATGACAGCTACAGATGTCAGAATGGACGAGAAGATAAACAAAAGTCTTAAAAAGAAGCGACTGAGAAAGAAGAAGAAAAAAACGCTAAACAATTTCCTCCACTTTGATTTTCATTCGAGCAAACACCTTTCACTTGGACACGCTATAATATGTCAAAACGCGACTCATGATTTGACAAATGAAAATAAATCTTGCAATCTCACCTGGAAAAAACCATTCTCATCGACACAGGGTGAAAAGTGCACCTGGTCAACTGCATTTTTGACTGGTTTAATTACAGACAATGATTTTTTATAGAGGTCTAGACTTCCGCTCGGTACAACAAATTTGTTGTCCTGGAAACCAAACCACCAATCTTATTCTGAAAACAAAAATTAAATTCAATTCATGCTGTATTCAAAGAAACGTCATTCAGGATTCTGGTCTACAGCAAGAATCGAGACAAAATTACTGCGTCAAGAAAATACAAAAAAAAAACCCATCTCATAACCAGAAAGCAATGCCGGGAAAATTATCCGTCAACTTTACACTGCAGAAAAATCAATTTCTGACCACAGACACGAAGTATGTGCGGTTTCTCCAACAACGTCCAACAACGGGGCTCATTTTCACGTCATCTCGTTTAGCTTTCAAGTGTGCAGCTCACGTCCAGAAACCCCTTCCTCTCTCCACAACCCCACCAAAGTCTGGCGCTTTCTACAATATGGCTCCATCAACACCACGATCAATCGAGGTTGAAAAATTCTTTCTCTCTCTCTCTCTGTCTCTCTTTCGAACCACCTGTAAGTAAAATTGTGTGTACATATATATATATGTGTATACCTGCGGCGGGCGAGCCATCAACTGACTCCTACACACTCGTCGAGATAACTTACTCGAAGCGGCCGCGATAACATCTCAGAGTCAATCAATATTGTGTCCCGGCTAGACAGGAAAAGTAGGAGAAACACATTTAAAACGTAATCACGTCTCGAGACAACAACGTACGTCGAACGCTACATCCATTTACATAACGTTCGCCCGTGTCTCTCCTCAATAACCACCACTACTATATACGATGTAGCCAACGACCCAATTCTCCAAAGACCCGATTCTTCATCGAGTTTCCATCAATTGAAAGAGTTTTCTGGTTTGGGGACCACCAAGGTCCAGATACTGTAGATTCAAAATAATCCTGCACCGGGAGTCGAACCAGAGAACAACGACACTTCGTCCATCAAACCTAACAACAACCACCAGAAGCTTTATCAAAATTCCAGCGAGTCTCGAATCTCCAGAGTTGTGAATCTGAATATTAGACGAGGTCTCCGGAGGATTCAAAAAATAATCGTACATTGTTACACGTGTCTATTGTGCATTCTTTCTCCATAAAACTCAAAAATTTTACGCAGCCAATTTGCTGGCGGATTTGACGCGGTCTAGACAAACACTTTTTGGTTTTGATGTCCGCCAGCATATCTGGAGAGAGAGGGGACTTGAATTGATATGAAACCGCGGAGATTTTATGTTCAGACTTTTAAGAGTTTTCTCGAAATACACAGAATGTGGCATCAAATCGGCGTTACAGAAACTCACTTTGATGTGCAAACCGCCGCATATCGTATAAGCCCCTGGCTACTGTATATCAGATCTATGAAATGCCAATGACAGACAGCGACTGTGTGTCGTATGTATGAAAGAATTGCAGAAGAGCACATAATGTTTAGGTAACGAGATTTCTGTCGCTGAGCCACAGCAGTCCTCCTGAAACCCCGTGGGGTACAGGAATTGTACAGGTAATTGAAAACGCTCAAGCTTTATTTTCTATCCGGCTAATATCTTCCTTACCTGATTTGTCCAAGTGAAATCGAAACAGTCCATGTGAAATCGAAACGAGGGCATGGACAAGCGGTTCTTCGAAGTGCGACAGGGGTGTGCTAGAATGAAGGAGAGATAGTCATTAGTCCTTTTGTTGTCTAATCAACTCTCAAGATACTTGAAATTTCAAAATAAAAATATTTAAAAATGAGTTTTTTGTTCGTGCGATTGAAAGGGAGAGAGGTCATGGGAGGATGCGCGACACGGATCTGGATAAATTTGTGGGGAGGACGTCGAATGCCGGAATAGAGCTTGGCCACCAGGGATGGGGATTAGGAGGGGTGGGGGAGGAGGAGGAGACGTAGCCTGGGTGGTAAGTGGGTGGACCGTGGAGTGGAAAAATGTATTTACCAGTTTGAGGGCGGGGGCGTACGCCTGATGGTTGCCGCGAGACAAGAGACGCGAATAAATAGCTCTGATTCCATAAGGGTGACCACACTCGCGGACGCTCGCCAATGCTGCCCTGGGGGCCCATATGGCTCGGCCGGCCCATCCCTCCATTCCTCATGCTCTCTCTCGTTCCCTGCTCATACACGCTGTGCTCGTGTATATATTGGTGCACCTATATAGATACTGGCCTATATAATACACCGGAACAGCGCCGCTAATGGCGACTGTATTGATTTATTGAAAAACTCCATTGTGTGTGTGTGTGTGCGCGGGAAAATAAGGACACTTTGTTCTAGTTGCGTCGTGTCTGGCAAACGCGTGCCACGGGTCACGGGTCAGCCACGACCCGGATCAGTCTCATCTATGTGACGAAAGGTCGGAGGACACGAAGAAGTGCTCACCGAAAACTTTTAATATTTAATTTATATCGATGTCCGTTCAACAAATGTTATGTTGTTTGGAGTCACAAATTTTTGAAAACGCACAATTCATTCAATTAACTGTCATTTTCAATTTTCTGAAAATAATTGCAGGATATGGTTTCACCTAATGTACTTTAGTCTATCAGTCACAGAGATTCGGCAGGCGAGACCCAAAACATTATTGGTAGCGAATTGAAATTCTAAATTGATTCACCAATATAATAAAATAAAATAATTTTTTTTAAAATTTTGTTTTCCTCAAATTGATCGATTTGTTGCGTACGTCTAGACAGCCAATGAAACAAAAATTGTATTTGCACTTGTAGGCACTTTCGAGGTACAGTGACACTGCGCTTCAGCAAAATCACTTGCCATTAAGGCGGCTTTCCTGCATTGCACGACAAAAGCTCCCCCTCGTTTGATGCTTCCCTGCATGACAATAAGCAACCGAAACCCACGCTGACATGAACACTTGATTGTAAATATAAAATTAGATAAGAGACGGCACATTTGAATGAGACTTTTCAAGATTTTCGTAGCAACTTATCAGCTAATGGAGCATCTTTTCTAAAAGAGAGCATCTTGTCAATTTAAAATGATCCAAGAATTATTAAGACAAGTATTATCAAATTTTTATACTTGATGAGTTATTAAAAACATTAAAGACGGTGCTACGCATTCAAGACATCTTAATGAAATTATTAAATTTTACAAATTTCCTCATTGAAAAGGAAAATTGTCTAGAACATACGACTATACAACAACAGAACAGTCGTGAGTGTGTCTACGTAGGCGTTTGCTTGGCGCAGAGTTTCGAGTCTCGTCTTAACTTCGTTAAAACACTTAGGCAAACGCGAGTGAGCCAACCTAGGCAGCAACAGCAACAGCAGCAGCAGCAAATGGATTCAATGCGGACGTTATTTACGATCGTCGTTACATCCATTCCTGGGATAGCTGTGAAGTGTGTGTGTATGCATGTGTAATCACATTGCGCGGCAAATGCTTTTTTCATTATTGTAAATTTTCGGTTGTCTCCTAAGATGCTATCTTTATGTTACCGCAAGGAATTGTAAATGCCGAGTCCATTAAACGCAACAAATTCACGTCCTATCCAGTCTAGTAGGCTTGTACAAGTGTGTATGCTCGTCTGTTTCGCGCTATTAGCTTGGCGACCTAACACAGCTTCAGCGCATATGCCTAGCTATTAGGAGGAAAATTATGATCGTCGTCGGATAGATTCGAAATCAAACGGAGGGCGTTTCCAATAAGAACCGATACACGAGATTAAGACGTCATCGCTCTAAATCGGAATCATTTACGTAACACACACAATCCAACCAAAAATATACTTGTAGCCATCAAAGTTTAGACATTTAATTGTCGGGTTCATTTCAAATATATTTCAAACCTGTGATTCTATAATTTCAGTTTCTTACTTATTTCTAAGAAAGTAGAGAGGAACCGATGGCAGTATTCACGAAGATGGTGGAATTGCAGGACTACAATTTGAAAATCGGCAACGAAGATAGTTTAAACTTAAAATTTAATATATCTTCTCGAAGATAATTCAAGAAAATGGAAATTTTAATTTTCTTAATTGATCTTCGAGACGTATCTTCGTTGCCGAGTTTCAAATTGTAGTCCTGCAATTCCACCATCTTAGTAACTTATTTCTGATTTTTAAAAATAAAATTTAAATTTTTAATCGTAACTTTCTTGTTCTTAATGAAAATCTAACGCATTGTTCATTCGAATAGGATAGGGATTTTTAATTTTCGATTGTACAGGTGATTATCAACTTTCAAGAGGTCGGTGCAATCTCAATTGTTGCGCAACAAAAATTACAGCATTATATAAAAAGGTGGTGAGGTGAGTAAAAAAGTATTGCCCAATTCAATCGAATAATTATCTTAAAATTACAATAAGTGAACATTTATATTTTGAAATATATTAATTTTTGGGAGAGAACCGTGAAAAAATTGAGACCATGGGTTAATTAATTTAAATCACTGATGACATTAAAATGTACCTCTAGATTTGATATAGCTCTGTATACATAATGCGGTACATGTGCAGTACATGTAAACACTGTAGATGAAATTGCGTATCGGACACGTTATTGGAATGTCCCTCGCATTCACAGGTTATGGGGTTCTAGATGTTTTCAGCTGGTCCCAGCACAGAAGGAGCTCTCGTGTAATGGCGAACGGCTGTTTATTCTCGTCCCATATAACTTTGACTTGGCGGGACACATTATTACGTGTTTTTCGTTAATGAAGGCGAGCTCCTCTCTCTCTCTCCAAACATGTACTCTACATCGAGCTGTGTGTGTGTGGCCCATTAGACACGAGTTGGGGGGCGAAGAAGCAAGCCACGGCTATCAACCGTTCATACATTACAGTTAAAGTCGCGAAGGACATGTTTGACATAATTAAAAATTGGAGGGGTGAACGAGAAGGTGGTGGTGGTAGTGGTGGTGGTGGCGAGGGGGATGGTGTGCAGGAAAAAATGGTTACAAGTACCGGTAGGGCAAACATCGTCCCTCCAGTCACGAGAGATAATAACAGTAATGATAATGAGAATGAGAGAGAGAGATCTTCTATATGCACGGAGGCAACCCTCAATTTCGTGGTACGAACTTAGAAGGAGAGAGATAGACCCGAATAGGCCAGGCGCATTAGGCTTACCGCCGCGTACATTAAATAGGCGTATATTAGCTCATATCGTGTATGCGTGCTATTAGATTGGCGAACGTGTTCGGTCAGAACGAGTCGAGCCACGTGCACGTCACGAGTGGGGTTGGCGAGTGGTTGATCGGCTCTGACGAAACGGGGCTCCGTGACGAGTACTAATAAGAGAGCGTAAGATAGTCTGGGGCGCGCACCAAAGTCGTACTTCAAATTTGTCTTGCAAAAAAGAGCGTGCTACGCCGGGAGCCAGGCGAGTCAACCCCTTGAGAGATTAATAATCACCATTTATGAGGGTAATATGTTGATTATCCAGACGCTGGAGAGAGAGAGAGAGAGCGAGAGAGAGTGAGAGCACAGTGTATTAAAAGTAATGGCGTTTTCCTAAAAGTGTAAATTCAATGGCCTTCATCTGCAGTGTGTACATGTATATGGTGCTCCGGTGTCGTACGGTTTAAATTACGACGCCAGGCTTTTAACCAAGTTCCCCCCGCGCTAGAACAACAACAAAAAATAGACAAATTGTATTCCCTAAACGCATTAAAAGTCTGCGCCTCCCTGTTAGCTGAGCTGTAGGCGGCTCGTGATAGCTATTTTTTTAATGTCGCGCAAACTCATTAATTCCATGTCGTCCAATTTGTAAGATGAAAGAGTGCTCTACTTTCGAACGGAAAACTTGAGGCTTCCTCCTTAATTATAAACGTCATGCGCTGATGTCATAATTGTCTCCAGGTCAGTCCATGAACAGTTCGTGAACATTTTATCGGAATGCAGAACAATTTCAAAACAGTTTCGGGATTGTGTTGCAGCATTTTGTGCATTTTTGAATAACGAGTTTTTCTTGGGAATTGGGAATTAGAACATGGGTGTGTTTTTAAAGTGAACTATTGACGCGAACCGTACATGGAAAAGGCGTCAATGATTGGACATGGACATTTGATCCAACATGTTGAATTCCCGGCATATTATCGAGGGGTAAACAGTGAATGTTATGTGTCAACAACATTCATAGGGTCTAAACAAGTTTGGTATAAACGTAGCATGCATGACCACTTAATAGTCATTTATTAAAAAAAAAAATTCAAAAGAATGGATGTTCCAGAAAAATGTTCCAGGTGGCCGGATACAAGATTCCGCGAGATGAGACGGCAGAGCAAATCGGTCGTCGAGACGATGGGACGATGTCAAAAGTCTCGTCTCGAGCCAACCCCAAGTGTCAGGATGAGTGATGGAACGGAGGTCTCAGGAGGACAAACAAGTGCCGCGTGGCGTTCACCTTTTCAGCTATCGCCCAAACGTTTTCTGAATATTAACGTTGTGTCCAAACAGCAACAAGAACCGAACATCGAAAAGCAAATATGGTTGTCGATGTGATGGCAACAACCCATAGGCCACACTGGCCTATAATTAGACGCGAGCACTGAGAGAGAGAGAGAGAGAGAGAGAGCTAGGAATGCGGCGTTAAAGGTGGAAATTAGTAGCAGCGTCATTATAATTACTCCTTGATTTATGCCAGTCTCCGGTCAGCACGAGTTCTCAGTGTGGAATCTAACAACAAAGCTGTGTCGGGTCGGTGTTCCTCCACCTGCATCACTAGCCCTTGGCTACAAACTTTTGAAACATTAAGCACTAGCCGATTGGTGCGCGCGTTATCAATAGGGATTTTCCTAATCGACTTTTGTAAATTATTTTTCCAAATACGCTTACGCGATTTCAATATAGTGTAGTACTCGAGCAATAGATAAAAAAGCGAACTTGGCTCAACTGCTAATGGCTATGGGGAGGGGGGGACCAAGATTATAGGCAATACAAAGAAAATAGATACTGTACATGCGAATAGGTTGTAACTTTGCGAGTCCATTTGTGGTTTCTGGTGAGATAACCGCTTTCAAAAATTGAGGGGGGAAAAAACAATATGCCATGAAATGCCTTGGTGATGGGCGTTAGGTGAATTGGTGTTCTTTGTTCATGTACAAGTGACGCCGAACGTGTTTACCTTCAATATCACCATTGATTAATCGATTTCTGAGTCAAATTTTGTTTGGATGTCCGAATTCTTGTGGCCAATATCCTCCTGAGGATTCCTGCCCATATGTTGTGATTGGATAATGAATGAAGGTTTTTATGATTTGTGACGTAATATTCGGTGCTGGAGGTTACTGATCACGGGATCGTCCACAGATTGTCGGATTTTTCAGTCTCGTCAATAGTGTGAGAATAATTTATTTTTATTTTACAAATCTTTAGTCTATGTTTAGGTGACCAGGCATGAGTCTCACGAAGAGGAGTGGGTCGCAGGCTTTCTCCACATTCGTTGCGAAAAAAAATTATTTCCATGTATATGGCGGAAGTGTCGACATGCCAGTATGTACAGAGTGTAGCGAGACATCACGTGACATGACGTGACGAGGTCAGAACGAGCGCACATCTTTCCCATCCGCACCGGCTAATGAGGCAGGTGCTGAGAACGTACTCGACAGCCGTCGCACTTGACTCAAGCGCGACCAGCGAACCACTAGTGACGCCTAGTGGAGAAAACCGACGTTACGTGGACGCGGTAAAGAATGTGGTTGCTCTTCTTGGGTTCAAGAGACACCCTGTACAAAATTCTAAATTATTCTATGCAACTGATCAACTGCATTTGCGTAGACAAGACGGTGGCCTTCTGTCAAACAATTAAACCCGCGACCTCATTGATATTACATGTATTATTATTATTAATATTTTAGCGTCAATGCAATAAAAATATTTTGGTTGGCAGGAAAAATATAATTTCAAGCGTAACTGGAAAAAGAAATCTGCCTCGTAAAACTCCTGCGTCAACAACTCTCAAAAATGGCCGCCGTCTGTTTCTCACGGCTGTGCCTCCTCTGGGCGCATACTTGGGGAGCCTTGACAAAAATCATATTTGTTTAGGGAAAAAACTGCTCACTTTATGCTCGCCCACTTCAATCGGTCTTGAAAATGTTTGCCTTATCCAAAGTTGATTGTCACGACGACAACAAAAGAAGAAGCTTTTTCCATACATCTTGACCGTGCATTGCACATCATTTCGTTCTTTCTTCAATAACTAGTTGTCGATTCCGGTGCAGTCATTGGATCGCACGACGTTCTTTAGAATCTCTCGCTTTCCCTATGTATATCTCACAATATCCAGTCTGTTGGAGTGATGTCGAAAATGACGAGAATGGCAGACTACATGCAGTCGAAATCACCACAACACCATGTCAAATATTCAAAGTCAACAATTTCTCGAAAATCTTTTGAGACATTTTTCAGAACGTCGCTGCGTTACAATGCAATTGAATCTCGCGTACGACAGAAAAGATTAATTTGTTGTTCAGTTGGTCGATAGACGGTCTCTGATGTCACAAACTAATATTGTGCAGCTTATATTTATAAACAATATAAGTAGATAAGAGACAAAGTCGTACTTGAAATATAATAAAATAAAATATTCATAATAAATTTATAATAAATTCATAAGGAAATAAGGGTTGTTTCCGGGACAGCACCGGACGAGAAAAGACGACCAGAGTCGGCGAGAAACTCTCAAATAAAATAATAGAAAACACTCTATTATTCGATAAGGATAACTAACAGAGAACCATTGCAACTGACGACAAAGGACGACGGCGATTCATTTTATTTGAGAGTTTCTCATCTTTTTTCGTCCGGTGCTGTCCCGGAGACAACCCCTATTTCATTATGAATTTATTATGAATATATTATTTTATATATATAAAACTAAATATAATACGATGACAATTTCTGACTTATTAAGAAACAGAAATAATTCTTGGTAATTTTGGACAAGATCTTACTCTGTAACTTTGGAATTCAATGCTCGTTCAAAGACGGCAATAGTATAGAATTGAAATCCAAAAGAGTAGATAAGATATGAAGGCCGGAATTTGGTAACACATTTATTTAATTTATTCTAATTTATTGGGTAGTGACTAAAGTGTTAGGTAGATTCAATCGTTTGTTTTTGTGTTTCGTAAATCTACAATATCTTAATTTTTTCTTGAAGATCGTTGTTCATCGACGATCTTGTTGTCTCAATTGCAGTCCAAGCAATCATCCTATATTTTTGTATAGAATTGAACCAGTCTTAAGCAATTTTAAGATCAGAGACATCGCATACACAGTATCTTTGCAACAATGTATCACTACAACAGTTGAACGGCTAAACATATTCTGAAAATTTATGGTCGACAATATTTACATAGACGGTCTTGTTTAGCATTCATTAGAACTCGCCGCCGTCAACTTTATAAAGCTATTTACGCATATTCGCTGCTGCTTTTCGGGAAAACTCTTATTTTTTTTCTCCATCTCTACAGCTTGCATAATGTAACAGGATACGAATTCGTGTGTCCCCAATACACTCTGACCGAGGACAACTGTCGTTATTTTTCGACGGGTTTTTGCGATAGCCACATTTTCTCAGTAACCATCCCACAATTGCGGACTCGTCATCAGTCATCTAGACACCACCAATTTCTGACTGAAGTTCCGAAACACTCAAATTTCTCTCTCTCTCTCTGACAACACTAAGTTCAGATATTTTTGTCGCTAATTGTTCTTGTCGTGTTCTTGAAAGTTTCCCCCGTCCCGTCATACCCCCCCCCCCCCATTCACCCTAACTTAAGCCGCGTTTGTGTGTGTGTTTGGCAGTATGTGACACGCATAGTTAGCACCTTGGTCTCTCACTCATCAACAGAAATGGACAATCGTCTGTATGCTGTAAGAAAGAGCACCATACATCAGGGTGTCAATCTTCCTGAGACCCGTGCCGAAACGGACACGATTTCAAAGACGTGGATGAAAAGCGAACCCGTTTCGGAAAGTAATTATTTTTTCAATTGTTCAATGTATTATTTTTTTTTCTTGACGACAGTTCCAATATTTTTTTTAAGTTGTTTCTTAAGCCAGTCGTTTCATCCTTCCTGGTGGTGGACCTTTTCCCCCCCTGAACGCTGACGCGACAGAAATCCGATATGATTAGTCAATCCCGTAATCCTCTCTCCGGAAATGTTAGGTGTCGTCTCGTTCTCTTTTTCAGATTAATCGTGTGACAACTTTAATCTCGTACTCTCTCTAGCTAGTCTCTCTCCAAAAAGGCAAGTGTCCTATCCCGGAAGCGAGCCTCCGATAGTCAAAGCTGTACGTATACAGTTGATGTTTGTATCTCTGAGTGGAGGAGAGGGGAAAAAACTGGTTCTTTTTGGATGCCATGTTTTTGTTTACAAAAAGAAATCACGAATTTGTATTTTCGCGGCACATTCGTTTCACTTATCGCGAAACGTGCTCTCGTAATGAACACCAACCAACCGCCCATTATTTACCAAGAGTATTTTCCGGTGGTGGGACGCTAGAAGCAGTCTCGCCCTGTTCGTGACCCCCCCTCCTCCCTAGTCGTTCGTCTCCAGCTGACGGTCGCGTCCCGCTATTGACACAGACACGAGTGGACGTGTAGGGCTCGTCTCCAGTGGTTCGATGAACTCAGCCTAATACGATTGACGGACGTTGACGGACATCATTTCCTCAAGAGGCAAGACAAGGACAACACCAGGCATTTGCAAAATAATTTCCATTCAAATCCAACATCTGATATCGATTGTACCTTCAAATATCTTAATTAAAAATCACCTGTTCTAAAAAATAATATTTCAATTAATTCCCATTAAAAAAATTTGAAATTAAATTTTCGAATGCTGAGTGGTGACTACAGAAACATATATTTAAATACAATAATGTTGTCCGTCTTCGCCTGGGTTTACAGTAACCACCAATGAAATAAAAAATTAATTGTTTAAATTTACCGGCTATTTTACGTTTAAACGATGACACGCGATAAACGCAAACGTTAAATGTGAAGTAACTTATTTTTTACGTGCTATACTCTGTAATGACGTCATTCAGTGGTGCCTCAACATGTTTTTTTTATATTTAAAAATTTGAATTTTCAATCGTTTGACATTTATTATGTTAAATTGAAAGAGAATCATTTAAAAAATATCTATTTGATTATTTCATGTTTTTTAATATTGTTATTTTATTATATTTTTATATTGAAAATATTATTCCGGTGTGCTTTGTCGGAACGGTTATCTGGTTTATTTGGTTGTCTCGTGAAATCGACGACGTCATGCGTCTGATGTGGAGACGCCATTTTTTAAGTTTAAAGCGAAAGGGGTTAAGGGGTTATTTTAATATTAAATATTGAAAATTGAGATCTGATATTCCGTCGCTAGCGAATTACGATGATTTACTAACAGTATGTAAATTTTTATACAATTTCATTGAGCCGTTCGTGAGTTAGTCTCCGGACATGAAAATCGAAATCTCTGTTTTATAATATTGGATAATATGTTCAATATAAATTAAATGAGTCATTCCAAATCGACAAGAAGAATTTTGGAATAAAACAATTTACGCCCCCCCCCCCCTTGAGGTTGGAGATAGTCTGCGTCCATCCCACCACGAAAATTGGGGTATAACAAAACACGCTGCACTCCCTGTTTGCCGACTCCGTCTACTCGCAATTCAGGTAATCCTCGTAAGTCTCCAATAAACAATGTCAAATCGAGACCAAAGTGTATTTCCCGTTCAGAGTAAACACGATTTTCGTTTGTGAAGTTGTCAATAAAAAACTTGGCGCTGCTCAAACTCACAGACGGAGAGAAAGAGAGAGAACCAATATTTGATTCCGCATTAATCTATCGTCGAAAGTGGAGGCAAAAAAAAAAGTTAGACGTCGAGACCACCCCCCACCACACCCACCATCATTCCATCCCCATTTTTACATCCAGTCTCCAATCAA
This sequence comes from Mycogona germanica, assembly GCA_034698785.1. NCBI lineage: Eukaryota > Metazoa > Arthropoda > Diplopoda > Chordeumatida > Chordeumatidae > Mycogona > Mycogona germanica. Next base: position 15,706 of record JAQGBY010000825.1, read on the forward strand.
CAAGAGTCACAGCAGCCATTAACCCCCACCTACCCACACACACACACACACCACACTCCATCCCCGGTGCGTTTGTCTCTGGAATCGCCGACAGCGGTCTTGTCTGCTTTTAATTCACCAACGCAGTCCGGTTCGACCGAATCCACGGGAGCCAGAGATAAGAAGGAGGAGGAGGAGGAGGAGGAAGATGAGCAGGAGGAGAAGAAGAAGAAAAAAGGTGGCGAGAGAAAAGGCGGCCAAACTCCCTCGCTCCCAACTTTGGTGGTGGACGTTCGGGTTGCTTGCTGTGAAGAGACTAATCAAATCACGTTCTTATTTGCCGTGTTCTGACGGAGAACTTTCACCACAAGCAATTGGCACCAATTCTGTTAGTCCCATCTGTGTATGTGTGTGTGTGTGTGTGTGTGATGCAGGCTGCGGCGCATCGCATCAAATGGCTCTTGGCAATCGCGAAGGAGACAAAGTTGATTAGATTTACTAAGTGACAAGAATGCCACGGGGAGTGTGTGGACAAGACAGGAAACCAATCAAAGCTAATCTTTCCTTTCTCTTTCCTATACACTCGATGTGAGCCAGTCTCTCCATCCGTCTATCCATCCCTATTTCATTCGGTTTCCCTTCTTCCCATCGACATCACATCTCGCGTCTGCAATTGTACCGACAATGAACAGAAGAAAAAAGCGACAACAGTGAGTCTTGCGAGCGAGGGCTGCTAATTTTTCACGGTGATGACGGCCGATGCATAAGAAGTGGTTGGTGGTGGTGGTGGTGTTGGTGGCAACAATTCTTCTACACTAGTTTTTTTCTTCTTCTATGGACCCCGTCGACAACAATGACGATGACCGAGTAATGATTTCTCCTTCATTAGGCGTCACTTGTCTGGCGTCTCAAAAGCCGATCGTGGACATTGGAGGAACCTGACTCGGGCCATCGCCGCATGGGTGACCCTTTTCACAGAGAGAGAGGTCTCATTCGTGGTCGTACCGAGAGCCACCAATAAATTGACTCCATTTTGATTATTTTCTTAACAGACCTGGATTGGCATGCGCAAAATTGGCTGCCATTTTAATAAAAGGCTCAAATGTGAATTCAAATGCGCCTTCTCAACGATCGCGCCATGAAATTGAACGGAGCATGATTACTGGGTTCTCTTTTATATCCGTGTGTTGAAACATTTTCACATCAGCATGAGGAAGAAAATGTCTAGCTGATCTATTGGAATTAATTTGTGGCTTTCCCACGTTTAGCTACTGATTGTCGAATCCACCTTCCTGACACATGCAATCTTCTCGCAACTCGTACTTTCCTCTCAGCAGATATGAATCAAATACTTGAATATTTCATGTTTTTGCTACCTTAATTCCTTTTTGAACATTTTTTAAATTTAATTATTCAAAATTGAAACCAGCGTAATGTTTCGCGAACCAATTTCAATCAACGAACTGAAAGGTCTAAAAGGATAATTTTAAAGAAATGATTTTACATTAGACATTTTTTAATAATTATATTTTTCTAAAGTGTTAATTGCCGCCCCCGAACAATGACAATTTTATTTTCTCAGGTGGAGAGTGGAGGGGGCTGTGGCTAAGCAGCAGAAGGAGGAATCGAGTCGAAAATTGGCGATCCGTGTAGACAGATTTTTTGTGTATGTCGTTGTGGCTAACAAGCGCGACAATTGCTCTTGTTTTGCTGCGTGACGGAAAACAATGGGTCGCGTCGGCCATCCGGCGGCTTTAAACGCTCGTGATGGCACAAAATAACAACAGCTTAATTGCTGTTCTCTAATAGGTGTGTCCACAGCCGTGACATTGGCAGTTGGGGGGGAGGAAGGGAGGAAGGGAGGTGGAATACCCAACGACATTCGAATGTGTGAATTCAGAAGCTTGTCTACACGGTAGCTACATTCAACAATAATCATCGTCTCCAACTCTCCAAGTCTCGAACACATCCATTAGCTTACTCCCCCTACCTCAAAAAATAGGCGTTAGTTGGACGAAAAATCTCCGGTCTTCGTAATGTTGTTGTTTAACTGAATCCGACCCTCCTTTGAAGACGGGACAAGGGGGCGTGATAAGGTGAGGGGTTGAGAGGGGGTGGCGAAGACGACTTGCGTGTCACCGTCGGAAACTCACGTCCGGCTGTGTAATCACGATGTCCTACAGATGCAAAGCGACCAATTCTCAGAAATTATCCTTTGTTTCGGATGATGAGTGATGAGGACGCACCGTGCGGATTCAGACAGAGACGATTACGGAGCATTTTTTTTCTCCTCCATTTTTGGATCGGCATTTCTCTTTAATTAAAGCTCTGACGGAAAGAGAATCAAAATTTGACAGCCCTGTACGAGTTTATCCTGCTGCTTGCACACACACACACACAAGTCACCAGCAACTCTTTTTTTTAACCCATAACAAAATGTTTCACTTGCACACACCACGGTGGCTGATTGGTTGCAATTGAAGCTCATTGTTGAACGGTATTCACAATGGCGACTCCAATTAAATAGGGAAATCGATTAAAAAAGATGATTCGCTCTGCTTTGAATCTGTGGTGTTGACTACACTTCCCCTCCCATCCCCAGTTATGAATAATATGTGAACGATTTAACTTGCGGATAGTTGGAGAAACATTTTCAGCAAGTCATTTAAGATCTTAAGGAGAAAAAATTGAAGTCATGCTTGAGTAATAATCGACCAACGATTCATTAAAAATTAAATGTTGGTACTAATGTAAAAATATAACAATATCCACATGGTTTGCATCAGCGCCATGTACACACTTATAAAATGTCTCATTTTTAAGACATTTATTGTATTTTGAGATGTGGAAAAATTAAGAGAAACAAAATGTCTCAAATTCAAATTCTCTCATTTTTAAGACAATTTGTCGTATTAATATATCTCGTTTCCCTATAATTTAAGACAATTCCAAGTCTCAAATTGAAATCTCTCAAAATTGAGAGCGAAAAATGTCTCAAAAATGATACCTTCTCTCATAAGATATATTGGATTATCTTAAGAGATATATAAATTGTCTTAAACGACATTTCATCGTAAATTAAGACCACACATGTGTCATTTTTAAGATATCATATTTACAGTGTACACACTAAAAAATGATATCTTAAAAATGAATTTAAACGGGTTCGTTATTTCCAAAAATAGAATCTCAACACATATGCATGTCTGATTTCGCTGAGCCTGTGCACACAGCACTGAGCGGTCACTCTGTCAGGAGTGACGTCAAAAAAAGCAAGTGAGATTAATGACGCCGGTCCAGGAGCCCCAAATCACTTTCCAATAACCTGGAGTGAAATTCTATTAGCTCATTTGTCGTGGAGACAGATAGAGAGAAAGAGAGAGAGAGCAGGGAGTGTCCACTCCATGGTTCCATCACTCTTGCCGAGTGTCGATCTCGGAGGGTGACGGAAGGGGATCCATATCTGATGATGTCATTGCTCCAGTGTTCCACCTATCCTCAACTCACTCCCTCGGTCTCATCTCGCATTCAGTTCTCGTTTAGCATCTCCCCCCTCCCCCTATACAGTCATTTAGCAACAGTTCCGCAGTGGAAGGTTAAGCAATCTTACTCGCTCGCGTTGTTATATCTCGTATAGCTCCCATCATAGCATCAACCCAATTCTCCTTTTGGCGACCGCCGAATGTCACCCATGCGACCGACCGTTAACGTGAAAGGGGGTGGACTGGTGGTGGTAGGTGGATGGTGGAGGAGGAGGCGACACTGCGTCAAGAATGAGTCACTCGACGACGGAGGAGCTGGGCCAACATCACCGTTGACTTCACGCTCCATTCGAGCCCGGTAGATTTGATCTGTCGCAAATGACAGTTGGAAAAGTTGAGAATAATCTCGTACTTTTTAACAGGACAGTCCAGTGAAACGTCCGCCACCAGAGGACAGCACCTGCCAGATCCGATCCCCCTCAGCTTCGCACTTCGAGACCTCCTTTTCCATTCTGCCATTGGCGTGATGTCAGTGACTCTCGCTAGCATCAGTGACGTCAACACTTACATGATGTTCGCTTTCCTTAGGAAGATGGGGCGTGCAGGAATTTATTTCGCTCGCAACATTCTGGGAACTGAACCCTCGATCACGTCACCTCACTACTGTTTACTCTTCTGACAGGATTAGGCGCTAGTTTTATTTAAAATCGCCCTATACGGACGCTGCTTGCTTGGAACCTCGTGGTTGTGGCGTTCGCTGAGGACACTTGAAATGCAGAACCGAGTTAATTAATTTTTGATTTCACGCCTCGTGACCACGTCGAGTCTCCACGGAAGAGCGACCAAAGAACAGCCGCTACGGCCAATAAAAGTGGAGGGGGTTAGAGAGAGAGAGAGAGAGCACGCACTCCTATGTGGTCATTTTGGAGAGAGAATGTGCGTGCTCAGAGGACAGAGACTGACATCACACGACCACCATATGGACGACCGGCTCACGTATTTTTGCTCTCTCCAAATGGTGCGAGCTGGATTTTCCAATATCCCAGTTTAGTGGATGAGGTGGTGGTGGTGGTGGTGGCGGTGGCGTGGATGTGTCACTCCCAAGTGGGCAGTTGAGGGCTGACCACTGACCACTGTCAGTCAGCGCCACCACGTCCTCGGGGCAATCTAAAACAATGAGGTGGTCTAAATTGTTTGTTGCCGGTGTCACTGTGTGCGGCTGTGAATTAGTCGTTTATCGATTGGGACAGGAATTGCGTTCGTCTGAATCGTCTCTAGTCCAGTCACACACTTCATACATACAGCTCGCTCTTTTTTCGCTTTAACTGCGTAAATTCAATGAAAGCATTATACAGAGTGCTGAATTTGGACACGGGGAACAACAACAAAACCAGATTCAACTTACTCGAATATATTCAATACAGTACTTGTATACAGATGGATTTCTGGATACTGTATTTATTCATAATCGAGCATTAGGTATCGAATGACAATCTCTTAAAATATAATTGTAATTTAAGATGACATTTATTATTTTGGCATTCGTTGAACAAAACATCACTCAATGTGCAAGACTCATTTATCGTTGAGGGAAATGTGAAGAAAACGTAATGTCGCTCAATTTTAAAGAACTCCACTGAAAACAAGGTTTGGGGGTCTGTGGAGGATATATGTTGACGGTTGACTTTGTGTCGCGAAACAGAGTGGAACAAACTCCATTTCTTCTACAGCCAGCTATGGTGCGAGGCCTAAACAAATTATAACCGAGATAGTCGAGAAATTGTAGGAAACGGCGGTTGGTGGCGCGCTGAACCGCGCAATAACTTCTGTCGCTCGCTATTAACTGCGTCGATTTTATTATTGTTCAGAAACTATGGCACGAAGATCAAGCTGGTGGTAGGTGTGGGGTTGGGGGAGAGGATGAGTGGGGGCGTAGGCGAAACTACGTCGCGCTACAGCAGACAAAGAGACGCAGGACCGTGTCCTGCTCAACAATCATCTTCCCCGCGCCCCTTCAGATCTTCATAGAATAAAAATTTCGATTGATGTACAATTTTAAATTTTTTTAAAAATTCATGAGCCATTCCTCCTCTAATCGCAATCACCTAACTGGTGGTACACGATTGACATTAAGAGGTGAGGGAATTTGGTTCGAACTCGGGATCGGGACTGTCTCTTTACTAATTGAAGTACCTCGGGGTCGTGCTGGCCACCAGACCCTGACTATTGACTAATTAACGTTGGCAAAAGTTTTCCTTCTTGTACAAGTGGCGTTAAAACTCGTCCCTCCCTAGTGCCTATCGGCCATTCATGGTAAACTCGTAGAAATAGAAAGGACAGAGAGAGGCAGGGGGCGTTGCGACAAGGGCGGGGGTAATTATGAAACTGGCGCGAGCGCACTTGAAAACGGAATTAAGTTCGACTATTGTCGCCATTACACGGTTTGATTAATACGTCTCTCGCGCGTTTGTTTGCACACTGCCCCCTGGCGCCATATAAAGTAAATATAAAATGCGGCGAGCCCCTACACAGGTGCCTATTTGAGCGGGGCTATGCTTGGCCTCTCATGCAAAACATTTTCACAGACGCTGACTATACAAGCAATAATGGCATCTCCTCAGAGACTCTAGAAAGACATGATGCTGTGCTCGGAGTTGGGGACTCGGGACTTGGAGAGAGCGAAAGAGTCGTCCCAGGGATTCCACATTAATGGTTATTGCGAGCAACACAATCGCTTCGTTTAAATCGGGGGCACAACAACGAGCGAACTAATTAAATTTTTTACTATAAAATGCCGTGTATTACTATTTTAATTAGACAGAATGCGAATTACTAAGCTGTTGTGTGTTTTGGGAGAAGAAATCTCTAATTAGTGGTACTTCTATTTCAATGAAAATTGCACAATTTGTGTAGAATTTAACAGTTTCTAGCTATTTACATTTGTTTGATTTTTCCTTTAAAAAATCATTTAAAACTTATTTCCTTTTCGTAGCTTGGAAAATTGAAAAATTGGAACGTTCACTATTTTATTGAATTTTATTGTCATAAAAAATTAAACTATTTGCTTCGTTTTTTTATAAATACATGTTCAGACTATTGAAATAAAAATATATTTTATTACATCATTTGCGATTCTGAATTGCAGTATATTTCAAAATTATATTAATGCTTTCGAAAAATAATCTCTTGGAAATGCATATTCGGAGTTCAAAACGCAGTCTGGACACTCAACTCAGTTTGGAGGCTCAATTTTTTTACGACTTGTCGTGGCGCTGTTGGTTTAGCGACTGTCTGGTTCGGCTGTTCCGGGTTCGATTCCCGGCGCGGGCTCTCGATTATTCAATCCCGGGGTACTGGTGAAAATGTGCCCTCACAGAAGTGTCCAAAAATGCAGTCTGGTGGCTGAATTTTCAGATTTTGTGTTGCACATTTTGGTTTTCCCGTATATACCGAATATGAAAGTATTGCAGGTAAAGTTTAAATTGATCAAATTCCTTGAATGTAATCAAAATTCATGCTTTTTATAAAATAGTCTGTAGGACCAACGACATGTACTCAATTACTTTAAATTATTCTGTAATTATACTGCTCATGTACAGTTTCTTTCCTAGAAGTGTTCATGGCTCGCTCACAATTTCAAAAACACGTAAACGTTGCAGATAATTAAAGTGTGGGTGCGTTTCGATTCCCGATCTAACATTCTCCGCAGCTGCGTCACCTTCCATGTCGACAGGGCCGTCCTTCGGCCATCCCGGCAACGAAATGTCGCCAGCGAAAAAATAGACGAGTCTCCAGTGTGACATTTGGTGGCAACGTTGTTGTCCATTTGGGCAGAGGACAATTTTCTCCGCACGAAGAGACAACGCGGCTTCATCTATACTCGTATAGAGATATCTATGCACCGTTTTAATCCAGCGAGTGTCATTATATGAGGATAGAAGCCGGTCTCGCACATAATTGCTCGCCAAGCCAGCACAGGCGGTGCTTCAGCACTCGATAAACAAGAAGGTGGTCTGGTGGTGGTTGGTGGAGGTGGTGGTAGTGGTGGTGGTGGGAGTGGGGAAATGCCGGCGCAGAGCTACGACCAATGCCATTAAACCAGCTAATAGTCACCGGTCGCTGTTGTGAACGGGGGACACCGCGAAACCACTGCTCATTTTCGACACCGCAGTACCTTCCTTACACAAAACCGCAAAAGCATGTACTTAGTTTGTCCAGGAAGAACCGTTTATTTTATTGTCGAGACGGTTATCCCTATCGAAATCAAAATTGAGCTCAAATCAGTCAAAACAGTTTCATGTTAACCGAGTGCTGCGAGGATTTGTTATCAATGCTTTCTAAACTTTAAAAACCCTGGTCACCTGATATATCAGTCATCACACACGCAATAGTTGTAAAAAGAAGAAAGACGCTGTGACAAAAACTGTGTTTGTGCGAAAGCTGTCCCGCAAGTGTTGCGTGTCATGCGTGAAAGCGACGTCTAGGGGGAGCTTCTCTAAAAGGTTACTCCCGTATCTGCAGAGATGCCCTCGCATTTTTGGCGCGACCGGAGCACATGAGACAAGCTTCACATTTAATGATGTCTCGTTATAGCCCTTTGCTGTCACACGGTACCATGTGCCATCTTGAGCAAGCCAGCTCTTGAGCAGGAGAGAAAGAGAGAATTGTAGAGAGGGGGGGAAATGGCGCTAATTTCCCGTATAAATTAGTTAAGGCGAGAGAGGTCGCTGTGGCGCTTAAAGGTGTGAGTGGGTGTGCACATGAACATGGACAGAGCGACACACATACCCAACAAAACTTGGTAAAACAGATTGGAATATGCTGGTCTCAACTGCAATCGTGGCAAAGAAGTTAAAAGAGTGTCTCAGGTATCTCCAATAAGATTCTTATGGACAAGTATCCATTACGGAACTAAAGTTTCTCCTTGGACAAATAATTGTCAGGAAACGCGTTCCTCCAAAACATTAAATTAATACTGTATTAAAAATTGAATAACTCTTCGTATTCGATTGAAAAGATCGAGGACCTAAATTGTTCCAAATAGAAACATTTCAATCTGTCAACCTGAGCACCCTTTATTAATCGACAGTTAAAGTTAGGAGTCTCGAATACTCAAGAAAATCAGTAGTATTTATGTCACAGCTGATGTGCTGTACTGTATTTGCGTTTCTCTATGTCGAATGTCTAGGAAATGAGTTTTTCACTGGCGGTGGCCAACTCCAACCATTTCTGGGTCCAACCGCATGGCGACACACAGACGAGTATATAGTCAGGTGGGTGATTGTTGGATTGTTGGGTGGCGAGAGGTTATGTGAGGGAGGGGAGATGGAAAGAGAGAGAGAGAAAGACGTATAGGCCACAAGATGATGGCGGAGACAGAGATGCTATCGTGCAAACGTGTCGTAAGATGCTTCATTGGAGGCGCGCGGGGAATGGAAAAGTGATCACCTAAGATATTCATGCCCACTGCGGCGACGGTGGCGGCGGTGGCGGCGGATACGACGAAAGGGGGGACGAGCCAGACAACGGTTGAGGAGGAGAGGAGAAGGAGGAGAAGACACGACATCGTGTCTCTAGAGTGGCAGGAGAAGTCGGGGGGTGAAAGAAGGGGGATGGAAAAGAGAGACATCTCAGACAGAGACAGAACACTGAATGTAGTGGTCTTGCAAAGGTCTGCGAAGTATTATAAAAGTGAATTCTGTCAAATTGTGCGCCCATTGGGCAGTTATCAGTGTTCAGCTTTAATGCATTTATTTAAATCACTGATGCGAAACAATACTGAAATAATAATTAAGAATTAATAAAAATAACCTAATTATTGGTGTCACGGGTTTTTGAATAAATACTTGGATTCTGGATTTGCATGTATCTTATAAATCTGAATTTATTTTTATCTGTACATCATTCTTCACATACTTGTAATGGATGCATTCACCAGCGTTTCTGCTCTTAATGCCTACAGGTGGCGACCTGGTAATTTTGTCTAGCCTAGGTTTCAATACAAAGGAAAGTAGGGATGGATATGTAACTTGGCGCCTGGTATCGTACTGGCACGGATATTCCCACTTCTGATGACGGCGCACGAAAATTTTCGGAGATGCAGCCTGGAATTGAACTCGGTCCAACACGCTCTTCTCCGTTCAGTTGCCAGCGCAATTCCAGAAGCAATTGCCATCTTTTTTTATTCTATAAAATGGAAACTGTGCCCTGGACAGCGCCGGACGAGAAAAGACGAACATGAGTTGGCCATAACTCTTACAATAAATAATAGTTATAAAATATATCAATTAACTAAACTAAAAAACGTGGGAACTGACGATGACTATTCACATTCAACAAATTGACCTCATCCACATCTCCCGTGGAAAATTAATATTTATAATTAGCCAAGGTAGACAGCACCGGTTTCACGCAACACCACTTGCGATCATTGGCTATCTTGTGGACGATGAAAAAGAAATTTGAAAATAAAACTAGAGCACCTCAGAATTGAGCGCACGCACTGGGATGTGCGACCAAATCCAAAGGCTGCGAAATTACAGTGAATGTCGAAAATAAAAAACAACGCAAAACAGGCAAAGGGGGAAAGGAAAAAGAGAGAGGTGACATTGTCATCGAAAACAGCTGGTCAGTTAAATAAGGGTTGGAAGTGGGTCCAAGTGGCGCTCCAGTGGCGCTTATGTGCACTAAGTGGCACCCCCTCTCGTTTATTTAGCCGTACAAAAGACAGCTGATGATTGTAAGTGGTGTTGCGGATGTGGGGAGATGTGGATGTGGTCAATTTGTTGGATGTTTTTCTAATTTAGTTAATTCAAGAAGAGTTATCACCAACTCTCCTGTTCGTCTTTTCTCGTCCGGCGCTGTCCCGGTCACAACTTCCATTTTATTTTACATATTGCAGACGTCCAATTTATATTATTTTGTTTATTATTTTATTTAATCAAGTTTATTGATTAAATACTTAATTGAGCTTCGAATAATAATCGATACACATGCGCGCAAGTCAAATTGTAAATGATTCTACAACGTATTTCCAACCATTTTATAGATTAATTCCAAAACAAGAATGTGGCGTGCGAGTCACCTCTTATTTACAGAGGAGAATGATACTTGATTTACCGTCGGAATTTGCGCAGGTTCCACCACCAAATTTACTGCTGCGGAAACGACATCCGAAACATTCGTGAGATGGACAAAAGGGATGAAGCGCATCCCGATAGTTAATTTGAAGCGAGCACGGAATACGTTTCCTAAGGCTATGGAATCCACTCTCACCCCTCCTCCCTCAATCGCCACTGGTCCCCCAGGAACCACCCTTCCCTCCCTCCAGTCCCCAACACTCCCAGTGTTCCCTCGGCACTCGAAACGATCGTAAGAAGCTGGAGTCGCCTCGGAAAAAATGTCCAGGAATTTGGTCGTCGCACGCACGCTACACTGTTCCACCGCCGTAATGGTGAGTGCGGGCCTGCAGGCCTTGGGGGCAATGTTACGGGGACCGGACCCGACTTTTGTGGCCAATCATTACTGACGGCCGGAGAAATTCCAATTAGCCACTATTGTTCTGGGAAAAGCCGCCGCAGAGCATATAGAATTTTAATGCACAACGGCAATAGCGACGGCGGCGGTGGTGGTGGTGGTGGTGGTGGTGGCCTTCCTCCCCACTCGTCAGTCGGTAACACTAAATGCGGGCGATTTGTCTGTGAGAATGACGCCCCCGTTTCCCCACTGTTTATGTTTACTGGAACCGGATACCTCTGGCGATGATGCAACACATCCGGCAAAATTTTAAACTCGGTCATCGTTTGTCGGCAATCGCGAGTCAACCCCTCATGTCTTATACAAGTGCACTGCCGAGAAACATTACGTGGTAGTTGAATTGGACAACGGTCCAAATAAAAATCGGGATATGACACTTTTAATTAATTAAATTAATGTGGTAATGAGAACTAGAGATTTGTCACATTTTCTATTACTTACAGAAGAAAAACTATGTCCGTCAACAGATGAAATGTTAAAAATGATTAAACAATCTTGTCACTCGACACGAGTTAAAACTTTAAAATAAAGAATTAAACGTGTGTTGATTGTGTGTGGGCGTGTAGCTCAGAGGTAGAGTGCTTGCTTTGCATGTGAGAAGTCCCGGGTTCAAACCCCGGCACGTCCAACCTTTTTCTTTAATCTTCTAATTGTTATTTTAATTTTGTTTCTAGTGTGTTTAACAGTCACATATTTAGGCGACCTTACAGTTGAAACTAATATTTGGGAAATGAGGTATTGCTTCCACGGAGCGTATAGAGTTTGCATTTAATAGTTTCGGAGCACGCATTTTAACGATTTTTAAAAGAAACAACTTTTCAAAAAATATAATACTCTTTGATTTTTTGTCGAGATTGTAATCTGTAAGGTTGCTGAAAAATGAATGTCATGTTAAAAAGCCCCAAGGATCAAATCTAAGCTTTTCACACGGCCAATGGAAAATATTCAGTATCCAATTACAATTACAATATGTACCCACAGCAGCCCCGGAATGGGGCCTATGGCGGGGGTCGAACGACCAGTTGTCTCTGAGATATTTGTTAAGGAGGTCCAGAACTAGAACTAGAACCCCCAGAAGGCGACCTGGTAATTTTGCCTAGCCCAGGCTTAGTATAAGCTACCTAGGTAGAGATCCTTAACGGGTCCCACGGCTTTACTTCCATTCCAAAGGAAGTCGCGTTAAGGAATTTCTCTCGCCTGAAAAATTCCGAAGGGGTCAGCCGGAATTGAAACCGTGATCACAGGCTAAGAAGTGAACGCGCTACCTCTCAACCACTCGACACCTTCAATTCGTTTCAATTCGTAGCCTATATTAATATATTTTTCCCATTAATAAAACAATAAAAAAGATATCACAAAAATTAGCTAATTAAGGAAAATTCGATAAACGGCAACACATAAGTAATCATAACGTTTTACTATAACGAGCAACGCCGAGCGAACGTAATATCATTTTCCACGATTTCAACTTATTTTGAGAACCTAACAATCCGGTGCCTAGTGATGATGTCGGGTGTGAATCAACGGTGGGCATCACATGAGAGGACCGTCGTTGATGAGGACTGCAGTGAGCTGGTGGAGGGGGAAGGAAGGTGGCCGAGCGCCAGAGTACGTGATAACTGTCACCGGCGGACAACCATTGAGCAAATACATTGTTGTGCCGAGCAAATTCCATGCTCGGGGAGGGTGTGGGAGGAGGGTAGACGCCCTTTTTCCCCCCACCCACCCTGGCCTCCACAGTGCGAGGGTGAAGCGAGGGGTAAAATGTGGGTGGCGAGGGGACGGCGTGGGAGGCTGGCCAGAGTGGAGTGGAGTCAGTGGACACGGGGTGGTAGGGGAGGTGAGGGTGGCGTGGTAAGAACAGATAATGTCTTGAACTAGCAGACAATTGCGCAGAAGCCAGCACAGATGTAATCTCTTGATGCCACCTACTCGGCCGGAAGCTTAGTTTCCCTCCTGTCCTCGCGCGGCTTATGTACGGGACAAGTATATTACGTGTGTGAGCGACCAAAGAGCAAACCGACAAGCAATTTGCAGACTTAAATACCCTTGGTTTGGATGTGGTCAGCCATTTAGTGCGTTTGAAGGGTTACATTTTCCTCTTGAGTTGGGTTCCTCATTTATTCAGAATTCAGAAAGGTCGAAGAGGTTTGTTTCATTCGTAGCTGACAATAAAAATCCTAACTAGGAAACCTGACCGGAACCCTGACCGGAAGTATGACCGGAACACCGCCTAGCGGTGACTAAAAATTGTACAGTGATTACAGTAAGTGAGCACCCAAACATGGAGGCTTCCAGGTGGACATTCCGTCACTACGCTGGAGCGAATTACTCTCGCGTCACGAAGAAAAGACGATTAAGGGGGGGGATCTGTAAAGCGTATTGTGTGACGCGTGAAACATGCTTTGCCACACTGCCTTGGCATTTCCGGGTATAGCTTAGGTATTAGGCAGTCGATTTGAGAAGCATCTGAGAGAAGGAAGGGAACGCTGTTTGGTAGCAAGAGGTGACTCGAGATACCTCAACAAATCGCCATTTCCACTTCTTTTGACCATGTCCTCTCCTCCAATGCACATCTTCCTATGACTCACGCCTGATCGAGATACTTTAATGAAACTAATGTGAGAGTTTATCACTCTCCAGTCGTTCTAGGTTCCGGCGTCACGTATTCGGTGTTCTATCCTACGTTGTTATCTCTTTGAGTCTCGCCTCGCGTTCGCTTTCGCAGTGTGTTTTGAATCCTGTACATCCCTTGTAAACCGTGTATAGGACAATCTGACAAGGTGTCTGACATTGTGTTAGAAGGCAGCGGCAACGATAAGCAATTCGCGAGGGGGATCGCCTCGTGTCCTCCTCGCCTCGCCTCCCCCCGGGCTCCACCAAATGTCAGATAAGGCGACAGGTAACTTGCCAGAGGTGGTGGAATGTCGTGTACAACTTTTTTCGTGCGTGCTAGTGACAAATGGCACACATTCCTGTGGGACAACATATGGCGGCGATAAATAATGGAGTATAAGTACATGTGTGTGTGTGTGTGTGTGTGTGTGTGTGTGTGTGTGTGTGTGTGTGCGGAAACTAAAGGCAGGTTGCTGTTGTTGTCGCCTGCAAGTATACAGAGTACAGTGCATAGTATACACTCATTCTGAACACAAAATAATATGGTTCGGAGGCTGGCGAATTATTACAGCGAATGTCTGTTTGTGACACCAAATTAGTGATTTCTTGGATGGCTAAAAAAGAACTATTATCCTATATTATAAAACAGATTTCGATTTTCCTGTCCGGAGACTAACTCTCGAACGGATCAATGAAATTTTTTAAAAAAGTCAACATACCGTTAGTACACCATCACAATTCACTAGCGACGGGATTTCAGATCTCTATTTTCAATATTTAATATTAAAATAACCCTTACCAAATTCTGGATAATCTCCCTTTCGCTTCAAACTTAAAAAATGGAGTCTCCACATCAAAAGCATGACGTCGTCGATTTCACGACATAACCAAGCAAACCAGAGAACAGTTCCAACCAAGCACATCATACCACATACTATTACTGGAATAATATTTTCAATATAAAAATAAAATAACAATATTAAAAAACATAAAAGAATCAAATATATATTTAAAAATGATTCTTTTCCAATTTAACAATAAAGGCAAACGATTGAAACCCCAAATTTTTAAATATAAAATAAAACATGTTGAGGAATTAATGCATGACGTTATTATAGTATAGCACGTGAAAATTCGAATTTTACAAAATGTCAAAAATGTAAACGAAAATCGGAATCTCGTGTGTTACCGCGTACACGTAAATTTCAAAATGTCAAAAATGCTCAATTTATAATCGAAAATCGTAATATTAACCTTAAATTTAAACAATTTAATATTTTATTTCATTGGTGGTTACTGTAAACCCAGGCGAAGTCAGGCACCCTTCTTGTTATTAAATATTTACAGTTATAAAGTTAACAATTTACATTTGGTTTAATCTTTAAACAGCAAACATCACGTCAATTTAGTTGATGAAATAATTTGACCTTTTCATTGGGTCAATTTTTTTAAATTCTCTGAAGTGTATATCACAACAGGAATTTCTGTACCCCCCTCGGTGCTTAGTCACTATGTGAGGGGCACATTTTTATTTGCATCTGCACTGGATCCTTCAACCAAGATGACATGTGAGAGATCTCGTGAATATATAAAATAGACCGGCTATGCGGATCAGTCAAACAAACTAACCCAATTGTTTCCTGTTCCTGAGTGCAGATAGCTATTACACAATCATGCGTGTGTATTATACAACAGTCCCCCCCCCACCTCCTCCTCCGCTTCCCACACGACCCCCATGGCCATCATGGTCATCAAACGGACATCGATAAACATGGAGACCCCGATGAATGGACGATCGAGAAAAGCCACTAAAGTTTTATGCGAACCACGGCTATAAAATTATGCACTCTCGCCTCACCGGTGTGACTCTTTATTGATTATTAAACGAATACGCTGTATCAATATTCAGTCGCCTTCTAAGACGTCATAAATTATTTCTCCCCCCGAAACCACACACACACACACCAACTACAAATCCCCGTGTCTTTAATACATTTGTACTGCCTAGGCGTAACTTCCACCAAATGGTCACTAGAAATTGGCAATCACGCGAGTTAATATACTGCTCTGGCCAGTACAGGTCGTAATTCATAACACCGTGCAATTTGTGGGAATCAAGTCCGTTGATTTATTTACTCGTTCAGCCCGTTCCCAGCTAATATTAGTGCACGTAGGTGCCTACTGTGTAGAATACTCGTACACGAATTTGCGGTTATTTTTATGGAGGGAATTTGTCGCCATTCACATGGCGAACACTCTCACCATCCCCTTACAACAAAGTCGAATTAATTTTAATGCTTCTTTACGCAATAGTTTATTGGGATTAGCATTCCATCGTTACAAAAGTATCCGTCATTTTTCTCTTATCAACCGATAGATATTCGAACTCGTATATTTTCTAATAAATTTCATCCAGACAGAAATACGAAACCAGTATTTGACCTCTAACCCGTCCTCTCCTTCTCTATTCATTATCAATTACATGTAATTACGTTAGTCCGAAATATTGATTTACGACATTGGTAGTCAAAAATTTCAAAACAAAAGTTGAGCTCGTATATTATAATGACACAGTCAGTGTTTTAACAATCAGACGGTCATGTTAGCTTATCCCAAAGAGATCCAGAAAAATTATCAGTCCATCCATTAGACAAATCATACTGAAATGACCTTCTCTAATGGACATACCTTTACCTTCAGTTCATCCAATTTATTTCCCCCAACACCCATATTCAGGTACTTGTACCCACTGTCGACAAGTGCTGGACTTTCTTTGGAGATCGTCACTCAGTTTTGCTAAAATAGTTGAACCCACCACAACCAACGTCACCAAGTGACTAGACAATAAATAATAAATATCCAATTAGGCAATAAAAAATATCCAGGACGAGAGAAAAATCCGGGACGAGGTCGATGAATAATTTATATTTATTTATTTATAGTTTTTAGATCCAATTAGGTGTTCAAGGAATATTTATTTTTATTATATTTTTTCACCTTCCATCCTTTTTCACTCCACATTGTGACCAAAAATAAATTTTTTGTAATGGCGATGCTACAGAAAATCCTGTAGTGACTACGGTGGGGAAAAAATCATGTCCCGATCTGCTCAGTATTGAACAAGCGAGATCTGTTGTTGACTCTGAATTGTGAAATGGTTTTAGAGGGTGAGGTCCATCCAATGTCAGAGAAAACAAAGAGGAGAGGGAACGCAACCGAAAGTAGCTCATGTGCACTGAGTTTTTAGAAACGACGAGTCCTACTGCTCGGCCTAATACATGTACCTTTTTTTCCAGCGGCGAGGGTTCAATCCTCGACATGTGTGAAGTGACACGTTAATGTCGGCTCCCCACTAATGCATTTGTGTCGGGGCCCGGGGACACGGTACAAAAAGCCGAAAGACCTCGATCGTTCGTCCCCCGCCATCAATTTAGTGTGGGGCCGAGCGAGCGAGAGAGAGAGAGAGAGAAAGTCTTACGCGCGCAATCAACAAACTGCTGACACATTTGTAAGACACTGACGAGAAAGGGGGAGGGGTGGATAAAGAGGAGTGGGAGTAAGGACGGGGGACATGGAGCGGCCATAAACATCAGTCCGCATCGCCACCTTCAGTGCTTCACCTCATCTTCTCAAACAGTACAGTGTCTCACAATCCAGGTGACCTAACTATTTCACGAACATACGAACGGCCTAACAAAATTAGCTGTAGATAGTTCCGTAAATTTGTAGTCGAGCGCAAGTTATTCCAGTTCTCTATTTTGCGTATTTCTCGAGATATCAGCCGTTGAAGTTTTTTAAATTGCCATCGATTCGCCGGAAAATTCCAATATGGCGTCTCCACTTTACCAAAATGGCGCTGAACATTCGATCACGCGCTACTATTGATGTCAGCGACATTTTCCACACGAGATCCCGAATTTCTAATTACAAAGATTAGATATTGAAATTGTCAAATGTTTTGAAATCTTATTTTTCTCGAAAATCATACATCATGTAATATATTTTATAATAAAATACACTTTCACAAAACCTGTGAATTTGTAAGCATCGGTACCATAACAGAACAGAATTAAAAATGTACAGCAATTATAAGGACGTGAAAAAAGCAGGGTGAATTCAACCAATAGATGTAAAATCAGCTAGCACAAAAGCACAGCTACCCAATACAAAACACGCCAATAAACTTATATTTGAAATTATTACTCGATATAGTGTAGTGTCTATTCGAATACCTTTTCGGGAGGGAAAAATTAGTATTGTTAGTTCGAAAGTTTTGATGCTAACAAAAAATTTAATTTGATGCCAGACGTGTTACAAAATCATCATCAAAGATATAACTTGGTTTTGACTTTAACAACTTCGCCTGAAATGTTTTACTGCCACTGCATTAGAGGACAACTGTGCTAATTACTTCAATTAACAGGGCATAAACACAAAGAGGGCAAAGGATTCCGTCTTACCTGGCGACACCTTTTGCTTTCTTTGCATGACACCTTTGTAGGCCATGGAAAGTCTCAGAAAAAAATCGACTCTCGCAGAGTTTCTCATCACCAGCAAATTCGCTTTAACCAATTCAGCGGTGTTCGATTCAGGAAGCTTAATTTTGGAGAGATAAATATTCAAATGAGCACGAATCGAACAAGATCGCATATGCTGAAATTCGCTGGGAAAAACGTCAGGAAAATTGCCATGGTTTCTCACGGCCAACGTCATTTTATGGAAGTGGCAGCGGTGGACGTTTCCGAGCGCCCCTATACTCGAATTTCCTACTCTGTATGGCATAAAACCTAGAGTGGAACAGGCCGTGAATTAGTCAACTGTATTTGGCAGGTAATTTACCTGACAAAACCACGATGAGTGTGTCTAGTGTTTTTCGAGAGACCTCTCTGACAGGTGCTGCGGAGTGGGGACTGAGCATTGGTAGGGCTTGCTTGCGCGGGACGTGCAAAATAGGGAGCGGGACAGCGCAGAAATGGGGGGACGATGTGATTTAGGGTGGAGGGAAGGAGGAGGAGACCTTCTCGAGACAAGAAAAGTGGATCCCTCCTTCTCTTCGCTCGGCATGCAGCAAAACCGTTCGCACAACATTCTCTCCCCGCTCCCCGCGTTTCTTCGAAGCCACATCAGCAAGACACGTATAATTAAAAACTTTGATGACGAGAAGATGGGTGGGACAGGACAAACGGGTGGGAGGAAGCACTCATCTTGAGGACATTGTCCATCAAGAGTGTTCAAAAGAGCTCACAAACCGTGTAACAAAAAATACCATACATAACGACTTTATGAGAAGACATGAAAAACAAGTAGGAAAATCCTATCAGAGATAGTGGATTCGGGACAGCACCGAATGTTTTTCTTTGAAATTATTACTCATTAGGAAAACCCTAGTTGAGAAAATAAAAATAATTGCATACAAAATTTCGGTTCGCAAAATTCAGATCTACAATTAATCAAAGTTCAATATCAATGTAAAATCATGATATCGGGACGTTAAAGATCTCTTTCCTAGGCAGCTTAGGTTAGGCAAAATCTCCTGAGGGTGGTTATAATATTGGGGGTTGTACGACTCGTCGTGGCGCAGTTGGTTTAGCGACTGACTGTGGTTTCGGCGGTCTCAGGTTCGATTCCTGGCGCGGGCTCTCGAAAATTTCGATCCCGGGGTACTGGTCGTTCCCCTCGCACAGTGCCTAAACACCATGAGGGGACGTAACGCCTGTACACACTAAAAAATAATATCTTAAAAAGGACACAGGTGTGGTCTTAAATGAAGATGAAATGTCGTTTAAGACAATTTATATATCTTTTAAGATAATCCTTATCCTTACCTGTGAATCTCCTTAACAAACATTTGTGAGCTATCGGAAGCTCTTGGCTTGGTTGTTGAGTTTGAACATTCGGATGCTTCAGGCGGGTTGAGACTATTGGTTAATTGAATATTCCATCAATTTAAAATTCGGAGGTCTTCAATTACAGCAGAAGCAGTACATTTTCGCTTGACAATAAATTGCAATTTCGCGATCGTGGCGACGGATGTTTTTCAAAGTGGCACGGTTGGAGTTGCGACAGACAATAACCAATTAGGCCGACGGCGCCTCTCGACCAACGAAAAAAAGACAGCCGCGGAAGGGACAACCTGCGGATAATAAATGGTCTTAAACGGTCGTGTACCGTCGAGTCATCGGAGGTCAATTTGAAGAGTGTCCATCGGCACTGAGTCCAGTTGGGGCTCGGCACACGGACAACCGCCGTCATCATCACCGCATTCGAAAATTAAAATCACGAGTGTGGTGCGGCGGCAGCTTCTGAGGGATTTTGTGTCCAGCAGCGAAAAATGCAAACGACTGGCCACGAATGGGGGAGGCGTTGTGTCCTAGCTCAGTAGAATAATATTGAACCGTGGCTTCGGTCAGTCTTGTGTTTGCCATCAAGAAGAAGGTAGAAAAAAGAGGGAAGGGAAGCAAGAAGCGAAACAAAACAATGAAAAATTAAATTAAACCGAGATTTTTATATTTTCATAACAATCTCAAATCTTAATGCAGATGACTTTGATCATTTATCAAACATACCCTGTCAATCTAAATCTAAAACCTAAAGACTGAATTACGCTATGCTGAAAAAGTCTGAATATTGATAAAAGATAATCCATTTTTTGACAAATTTTAATTTTCATATAATTATCATTTGACACATCATACCATTATATGAACTTGCCACATATAGATTTAATTTTAATTTCATGAGATGTCCATCTCCTCCTCAGCATTACGACAAAATTGTTAAAATTAATTGCTTGTTGTAATAAAATTCAAATTTTCACGTACTATAATAGTCATGCAGTGGTGCCTCAACATGTTACTTTAATATTTAAAAATTTGGATTTTCAATCGTTTGACAATTGTTATGTTAAATTGAAAGACAATCATTTTTTAAATATCTATTTGATTAATTTATGTTTTTTAATATTGTTATTTTATTTTATTTTTATATTGAAAATATTATTCCAATAATAGTATGTGGTATGGTGTGTTTGGTTGGAACTGTTATCT